>JAHBCN010011620.1:0-28588 GCA_019359885.1 Listronotus oregonensis
TTCCCCCCCTTTTTTTAAAAATATATAGTTTGTTGGTATTTTTTTTAGCCGTATTGAAAATTTTTCCCGTTTTTTTTTAAAAAAACCCAATGGAAAAAAAAAATCAGCATTCCTTTGGGGAAAAAAAAACTTGCTTTGAATACGTTTTGACACACCTTGACACGTCTTAAAATTTTGGCGTCCTTCATTTATATCAAAAAATACTTAACAAAGGGGATATACCGAAAAAAAAAAACAAAATAATCGTCTTTTCTAGAAAAATGAGACATATCCGGGTTCCATGAATATCACCAACGTTTTGGACAGCGAATACCTTGAGAAACTGGATAATTTATTTGTTCTCGGTTTAGAGAAAAAAAAATTTTTAAAAAAAGAAAAAAAGAACAGGGGCCAAATGAAGAGAAAGATTTAAATTTTTTTGTTTTTTTTTTAAAGGGTTCTTTTATTTTGGGAGTAAAAAAAAAAAAAATCTAAGCGATATAACTTTCAGAAAATCCCGAAAGTTAAATTTCCCTTTCCCGTTTTAAATTATACAAAAAACCCCGGGGAAAAAAAATTCCCGGGGCCCATTAAAGAAACATAATTTTCATCCATACAACGCCATAAGATTCAACGACTTAATTATTGTCAAGAAATGTTTTGTAATCTTCAAAAGGGGGGGAAAATTTTTTTTAAAAAATTTTATTTACTGATGAAGCAATTTTACTACGGGGGGGGTTGTATAATAGAAAGAACAAGCATTTTTGGGGCAACTGAAAACCCTCAAAAAAACCAAACCCCTGTTAAATGGGACCTAGGTCTCTTTTTGTTTGGTGTGGCATGTCGGGCGAAAGGTTTTTGGACCAATAATTTTAAAGGGAAAACCTTTTAACGGGAGATAGGTATCTGCTTTTTATTAAAAATGAGATCGAAAATCTGTTTAAAAGACATTCCTTTTTCAGCAAACAGAAACATTATCGGGACCAGGATGGGGCCCCCTTTTTCACAAGTTGCACCAGTAACCAGTATCTTAGCGAAAATCAAAAATTTTAAGGGGAAAGGGATGGTACTATTAGATGGCCCCCCAAAGGCCCCGACTTAAACCCCCTGGATTTTTTTTTGGGGGGAACCCTTTAAAAAAAAAAATTTATTACAAAGGCCAGAAAATATAAACATACTAAGACAAAAAATTGAAAATGAAAGAATGTTACAATAGGAACCGGCCCCAATTTGTTTTCAACGCGATTAAACGTAAGTTGGGGAAAAACATTTTCAAGTGCAGAGAAAATGGTGGAGGTTATTTCGAAAATTTGTAATTATTTATACTTAAAGTTCGTAATAAATAAATCATTTTTTTTCCCAAAAGGCAATGCTGATTTTTTTTTTCCATTGTTTTTTTTTAATTAAAAAACTTAAATATTTTCATTACGGCTAAATGAAATACCAACAAACTATATATTATTAAAAGGGGGATAAAAAGAGCTTTTTTTCCCAAAAAAAAAATATACGGGGTGTTCCATTTAAAAAAGTTAACTTATTAATTTTTTTTAACTTTTTGATGCTCATTTGTTTCTTTCATTATGCTCAAAAAAATAAAAAAAAAAAAACTATGAAACTTTTAAATGGGAAGTTTTTTTTCTATCGTTTTTAGTTATAGTTGTAAATGCGTGTCAAAACATAAATGAAAACCCTGTACATTGTTAATTGTTACAAATTTACAGAAAACTACTAAATGCTACTTGAGGAGCGCAAAACTAACTTTCCTAATTGATGTATTTAGAGTCACCATTTTGTCTAAGAAGATTATTCTATGAAAGTTTACACGTACCAGTGTTGCTGAAATGATTTATTAGTGTTACTCTTGGGTATAATGGTACTTGGGCACAAATTATAAAAAAATGGATGAGTGACCGAAAGGAGAGGGCTGATTAATTTGGTTTTGTAGTATATCGTAATAGTATGATTGTTTATTACAATAATCTATATGAAAAATGATAAAAGCAGAAACAACTTAACAAAAATGTAAGTCAGTGGCCATAGTTATAAACATGTTTGTCCAATGGAAAAACTTTTTAATTTTTTTATGACGAACATAAAAAAGTGTAGGACACAATATAATTCTTTAAATATTTATTATATTCAATATATTAATTTAGTTTTTAGTTTTTTGTAAAACTCCCATGCTAAAAAGTAGATAATGTAATGTTTTAAAAAGATATTGTAGTTTAAATTTTAGGTTCGTTAATTCTTCTTTGAATCCACGAATATCGGTGGTGTTGTTCCGATGCTCCGATTAAGCCCACTATATCGTCAGTGCCCGCGTCAGTACCACTGGTCAATGCGCCAGTTTTTAATCTGCGTTGACAAATATTTATATCGGGAAAATATTGGTACTGACTGTTTTGTATTATTGTATTGTGTTTGGTCGATTTTAATGTAAATAAAACCGTCTGTGTTTTTAAAGTCAAAGGTTGGTCCTATAGTATAAAATACTCTGTGCCTCCATAATGTCTGCCCACCGCTGTGTTGGCACGACGATTTCGTGGTTGGACCCAGTAGGATCTTTTGTAACATGCGCTGGAGTTTCCGGTTATCGGCAACTCCAAGACGCTGGGGTTGCCGGTTATCGGCAACTCTTGTTGCTAGCGTGTTGGACGGGATCCGAAGCTAAGACGAACACAACGCTTAATTCAAGGTGTTAGCATACCGTGCTGATGAATGAATGACATCCTGTGCCTTAAACAGATGTCCCCAACGTTGCTGTCTGTTGGACTATTACTTCCCTAGCTCCAAACAGAAAGCGGACAGAACTGCTTTCATATGAAAAAAGCTACAAAGGTCACAAGCAGACAAGGGTGCGCCAACCGAAACGGATGAATCCGTTTCGAAAGGTGCCTCCGAAGTCACAGGCGCCTGTTTTATGGGGAAGGGCTAATCCATCCCGAGCCAGCAGGTGCTTAGAAAGGGATCCCTGAATACAAACAGAAGACGGACAGAACTGTTTTATAGGAAAAAGGGTTCCCTGGCTTTAAACAGAAAGCGGATAAAACTGCTTTCATAGGGAAAGGCCGGAGATATGGCCTCAGAAGGTACATCTGGTTCCTGTAACAAGGACTTGGTAGCTACCCACGTCACTATATCGGGAGAGGAGGGCATGACGGATCTAATCGTCTGCTCGTGATACTTTCCAGGAGACAGGGAGACCAGACCACATATCATGCTCGTGTCCGGTAGCAGCACGAGTAAAGGGAGATAAAAGAGCTCTCTCCCAGTTTGATATCGGAACAATTAAAAGTCTGATCCTATTGGAAGAAATATAAAAAGGTGTAAGCCACAATAGACCGAGCGGTCGCGGTGGAGGGCGTAAAAGGTCCACTTACTTTAAACCTAACCTAACCACATTGTCTGTGAAATCTTTCTCGTCATCACTTAAAATACCATTAAATATACATATATTTTATATTGAAGACACCTAAAAGCGATTATAAGCCCCAGAATAGTCCATACACCATTAACAAATCAGAATAACTCCAGGTTATCTCCGCAGTAACGTCACTAACTTAAGCATATCTTTAGCTGATCTTGCAGTAAGGGAACTTAACTTACTTTAAAGTTAACTCCATGAGTTGATTTACTACTACATTACGAGTACTTCATGAAAGTAGTAATGGCAAAATATTTTTTTAATTTAAATTTTATTCAAGCGTCGTTCTACTATTTCCGCTGCTCATCAGAAGTACGTGCATGTCGCAAAATAAATTATCTAATTCAATAAACCTTTTAATCTTTATTGTTTTTATTGGTTTAAAATACCACTATATGTATACGCCGGAAATACATCGTACTTTATATACGAAGTGTCTAAAAAATATATCCTACGAAGCTGTCTTCATTAATGCTGTAAATTCAGATTCAAGAAAATAAAAAAAAAACGTTAGCAAAAATATATTATGGTAAAGTGTTGTTGGGTTTTAGCAAAAAAGAAATTGCACAAAAGTATCCTACCACTGGGCTTTTACTTTTTTAATATTCTACTTGTTATCATTTCACTTGGTAAATCTGATTCTGAATCAGATCCAGATAATATGTTTGAATTCAGTGAGAAATCTACTTTAGCTAGTAAAATTTTGGAGGGGAATAAATCGAATGTTGACGTCCAAAGACCAACTAATAAAACAATCAAGAATATAACAAACAGAACAAATAAACAAACAAGACTTACCGCAACGTAAAGAAGTACATCAAGTAAGGCGACGTCCATTAACTACGTAAGGCGATTTTGTCACTTTTTCACCCCCCTCCCCTCTTGGCAAGATGTTGCGAGATTTGGCTCGACTCCCTTCCTCTAATATCACGTGGGATTTTTCAAAATGTGTATTTTTATTGTAAATACGGTAATCTCTGCTTCATTGGGTTGTATTTATTTAAAAAAAAACATAATTTGCTTATTTATTTTTTTAAGACTAATATTTAAAACTATTAAGAACGTAGTCTAAAATCATAGTGAGAAAATATCATTCTGTAAAATAAGCCTATTGTACTAGCTATAGTCTGTCTCAAAGTATACCGTGTTAGCTCTTGCCTTCATTTATGGATTATACCTGCCGACAGCAATAAAACTGCGGATCGGTAGGTATTAAAGGACAGAACATTAGGGACGGACTTTAATAATATAAAGATTTATAATTTATTCTTTATTTAGGTAAGTATAATCTTAAAATTACATTAAGAAATTAAATATATGCAAATTTTAAAAAATGTATAACTGCATTATCTATTATACATAATTACATTTTTAATCTAAATATCTAAATCTAATTCTGTTTCACTATCAGAGTCATCATTGAGATTAATTACAATAAGATTTATGTTGTTTTGGATAGAAATGTAAGAGCCCTCAATTTTTATATGTGCTGTAGTGAATTTTTCCAGCTCTCAACTGGTATGTTAGTAATTACATTTTTATCAAATTTATATCACTGGGACTTAAAGTAGGTGTAACATTTTCTGCTCTGATCTTTGATTTTATTTGGTTCCACAAATGCTCTATGGGGTTAAACATACAGTGATACGGAGGGAGCCGTAAGACAGTATGCCCAGCCTGTTCAGCCAAATTATCACATACATATTGTTTTTTCATTGCATATGAATTTAGGACTTCCAAAAGATGCGTTTTTTGTAACTGAATTCAAAATACATATCATTTTCAAACAAATATTCCTGAATTTCAGTTTTTGAACTTGATGAAGCTGGTGCTTTGTGTATCAGACGGCTGTGGTAGCTTGCGTTATCCATGACAATAACACTATTGTTTGGAATATTTTTTAAAAGATAATTTTGAAACCAGTTTTCAAAAGGTTCTGCACTTGAATCCTCATGATAATCCAAGCTAGAATTCGCAATATTCTTTGCAGACAACAGCAAGCAGTTCGGGACAAATCCGTCTTCTGAACCAGCGTGTATTATGGTAATGCGTTTTCCTTTATTTGAAGTTGCTTTCGTCTAGCTTCTTTTTCAGTTTATCCAAGGTAGGAATAACTCCGCTTTCATAAAGACAATATATTTTTCTTCTTATTAGGTCCTGATCGCTATTACGTCTATACGGTGAGATTGAAAATCACTACGTTTTTTTCTTTTGTTCAATTCTTCACTAATAATAATATCCCTTATCGATGATATTGGAGTTTTTGTAAGTAGACAGGTTTCTTTTAAAGCTTCTTGTTTAATTAGACCTCTATTGATTAAAGTTTCATACACATTTTTCACAACCTGTTTTGCATCTAATTACAAATGATTTCGACGCGACATAGTTATATTCTCGTAAAACAACTTTTCCGAGACGCACAATAAAAACGGTTTATTCAACACTGCCACTAAAATATTAGCCGAAATATTTATATGCCTAATGGTTAATACTCAAGAAATACCTGGCCCACCCCTGCCCTTATGAACAAATAGGTTTACCCAATAACAATAGGTAATAAAATCGTAAAAGGTTTATTGGGGTATGGTCTGTCAAAAGCCACAACGATATACTTTGAGACAGACTATACATTTTAGTGAAAAAACATGTTTTACTTATTTTAACCAAGTTTTCTCGCAATTTTTCACTGTGTCTTGCGGGAAAAAAATTACGTGATAGGTGAGATTCGGCTCCCCCTAAATGCCTTACGTAATTTTTGGACGCCCCTAAGCAAAAAAAGTGAATGAAAAAAATAACCCCAGCAGCATAATTACACGACGTGCAGCAACCCGTTAACCAGATCGTGACGAATGATTTACCTGTTGAATTAGGGCTCCCCTCTGACAGTCTTGACACATTGTGGTGAGTAAAGGAAAGAACATACTCATCAAATTTTGGCGACATACCGCGTTGAACATTGTTAGGACAGTTAACATACCGGTTTATTTTCGCGAGAAGCGGTAACGGAGGGGAAGGTGTTCTGACGTCAGTATCTACGTCATTACTTTGTACCCAGTATCTACCGCTATCGCCACTAGTCAGGAGGAGCGTTAATAATGGTTATGTCAAGTGTCAATTTAAAATAATGGAGGATTCGCGGCTTTTCTATTGTTTGGGTTCTTGTAATGTTTTTTTTTGCTATGGTTTAACAATTATTTGAATTAGTGCAATTATATTTAAATCATAAAGGAAAAATTTACTTGTTATAGTTGACTTGGAAACAGCTAATATCTTATTAAATGAAAAATTTGGTTTATATATTATCTTTTCGACTTATTTCTTAACTCTCCAAAGACCTTACATTCAAATTTAAACTTAAAAGTGTATTAAACGATTAGTATATAAGTTGACATACGTAAACCGTTTCGTTTTTGCGAGGATAGGCGGGTTAAACACGGTTAGAATGGTGGGGGAAAGAACAGCTATCAACCAGTAGTTAAAAACGGTAAGTCGCGAAAAAATCCTGACTTACTTCCATTGGCGTTTCCGGAATTTTTTATTTTATTTATCTAAATAGTGAAACATGGATGATGTTATTGGCTTTAAAAAGAACACTTTGGTAAAAAATATCGTTTTAAAATTTACTGAAAAAAATTATAATGATTCCCCACTCTTCAGGGAAAAAAGATCGGGCTTTTTTGGGGTTCGGTGTATAATGTTTTTTCAAAAACGGTATAAGTTATCAATAATTTTAAAAAATATATGAAAGCCAACACTTAAATCTAGGCTTCTGCTGTAATAGTTTTTTAAATTTGGATTTATTTTTTAATATTTCCTTAAGTGAAAGTCACCCTAAAATCGGTTATGTTTAGATACTATTTTTTCTTAACTTGACACATATTTAAAAAATCCGTTACAGCAGCGGCATAGATTATTTCCTTACCTTTAAAATGGTGTATAATTTATGTCATTTAAGTACAAAATAGTTACCGAAAAACGAATCGAGTAAATATTTTTTTAAATATTAATAAAATATTAATATATTTTTTTATAAGTTATCACCCTGTATCTTGAAAACTGTGCATTTCCGGACCCATGTTTATAGAAACTTTTTCTCATAATTTTAAACAAGGAATTGCCGTCTATTTTTTGATAGTTGTCATGTACTCTTTTTAGGTAAAACTTAAATGGTAAAATCAAAGTTTGAAAATTTTCGCTATATTTTCTTAGTTAAAAGGAATACAAAAAAATGTTTTATACGAAACTTTTTTTAAAATGATGGTTGAATAATCTGCAGTTTTAAAAATCAGTATACGAAATCAGGAAAAAAAGTAATCAGACCTAACCTGTATATTTTAATCTAAAAAGATAGCATGTTAAATTTTCTTTTTATAAATATAACACACCATGGATTACACTGATTTTCTATGCTATTTATTTTAACTTTAATACTTTATTATAAAAGCTATTATATTAGAAATAAATCTATGTTGAATCTCCCGGTATCCTGGTGGGCCAGTGCGCACCTGTTTGTATAACGCGAAATATAGTGAGTTTTTTATGGACTATAATTAAAAAAAAGAACTATAATAAGAAACTCAAATTTATACAAAAACCAAACCCCACTATCGATTTTAAAGGAAGCAGAAATTTAAAAAATGTCACTGCTGAATAAACCTTTCGCCAAAATAAGTGTTATGAACCAAGGGCTCAGAATGCGGTATTTTTGTATTTCCTTTATCACAGCTTATGAACTATAAGCTCTTTTATTTTAAACAAACCAATTACGTCATAAAATAATTTACATAATTAAAGGAACTATTTTCCTTTTCCAGTTATAAATCGTCAACATATCGCAGCAATGGCGTTTCGTTTTGCAGGAAGGCGACTGACCAGGCTAGACTATCGCAACCATCAACTTGCATCCCGCTACCGGTACCGTCTAATCACCGATTTACGTAAAAAAAGCAAGTAATTAAAAACCGCACGAATCAAGCCAAGAACTACGTGGTACCGGTTTTACTCATGGTTAGCTGTCCTGCTCTGGTTCTGGTTCCATCATGGTACCCCTTCTACGCTGGGTACCTCAAACGTACAGGTAAACTTAGAAAGAAAAGTTAAATATGGGGCCAAAATTTAGTGTTTGCATCCTCCATTTTAAACAAATAGACCAAGAGACTATATGCACTAATTGATGAAGCAGTACATGGTTTGCAGTGTTTTTTGTTACAAAGGCTCTTTTATTAATGTAAACACAGTAAGTGACGTTACTCAAAATTCACGTATAAACTTGTTAGCAAAGTAACGTTTTGATTAAATTACAATCTAGTGTGATATAGATGTATTCCAACATGCCATCGCATCCAATGGGCGATTCCTTGGCCAAAAATAAGACAAAAATGTCTTATTTTCCAAGCGCGCCCTCTAAAGGTGGTGAACCAGAATGAGTACAAAATATACTTTATTCTTTTTGGATATTAGAAAAGTCATAACCAAAGGTCGGGCGATCTGTCTTGTCCTTTTTTTTTTTAATAATTTTGTTTACAATTTTGTAAAATTGATGTATACCATAAGTAAATGTTACTATTCAAGGAGTTTTGATCAGTAGATTTTTTTATTATTTCTAATATCCAAAAATAATTAAGCATTTTTTCTTATTCTGGTTACCCCCTTTTACACAGTCCCGCTAAGACTATTATAAACATAGCCCCAAAAGGCCTTATTTTCCCCCATTCATTTTTAAAACAATTAATGAAATAAAGATTAGTTGAAGGGTGAACAGGTTTTTTTTTAATCAAAAAACCTGATTTAAAAATAAAAAAAAAATTCCAGTTCTATTTTTTTTTTTCCCGTATCTTAAAAAAGCGACCTTTTGGAACCATGTTTATATACCCTTTTTTTTTTTTTTGGGGCCAAGGAATCCTTCATTAAACGATGACATATATTTTTTTAATCAGGCTGTATTTAAAGTTAGTTAAAACCAACGATAAATAATTTTAAACCCCAAACTAAATAAGTAGAATCATTTTATTTTCCTTTTGTATACTGTGTTGTTTTCAAGTCTGTTATTTTTACTTAAATTAAAAATTTCAGTAAATAAAATAAATAAAAATTACGGTTTTTCATGTCAGGACATTTCCAGATTAATATTTATGGGGTTCATAACAAACTTCCTTCCTACGGTCTTCCACCTAAGCTTTGTTCTTAGCCTTCAGTTTTCCCCAACCGCTGTGTTCACATCGTTGTTGTGGTTTCCCCAGTAGGCCCTTTTGGAACATGCCTAGAGTTGCTGGTTATTGGTAACTCTTTTGCCACGTATGGAACGGATCCGGCTAAGATGAACACAAGGCTTTAACTCAAGGGTGTTGCATCAGCTGATAAGTGAATGACACCCTGTGCCTTAAACAGTTGCCCCCAAACGGGCCTCTGAGATACAGTAGCCTCTCGAGTATCTAGCCTTACTGCGATAATGCGGGGCTCTGCGTGGTGGACTATTACTTCCTAGCTCCAAACAGAAAGCGGACAACGCTTTCATGGGAAAAAAAAAAGTGAAAAGGTGGCTGACAGAACGGATAAATCGTTTGAGAAATTTCCCAAAGGTCACAAGCAGAAAAAGTGCGCTGACGAACGGTGAATCCGTTTCGAAAGGTGTTGAAAGGTCACCGCCCTGTTTCAGGGGGAAAGGGGGCTATCACCCAAAAACAAACAAAGGGGTTCCCCTGAATCCAAACAAGGGCGGACAGAACCCTTTATAGGAAAAGGGTTCCCTGGTTTTAAACAGAAAGCGGATAGGACCTTTTTTCATGGAAAGCGGAGATGCGGCCTCAGAAAGAACATCTGTTCCTTCAAGAACCTGTAGCTACCACGTCACTAGACCGAAGGGAGGGCATGATCTAATCGTTTTTAACTCCCCAGGAGACAGGGATACCAGAACACATCAGAACACTTTGCTCGTGTCGTAGCGACTCAGTAAGAGGGGGATGTAAAACTCTCCCCAATCTGGTATCGGATTCATTGAAGTCCGATCTATTAGGAAAAAATAAAAGGTGGTCACAATAGCCCCGAGCGGTCGCAGTGGATGGCGTAAAAAGTCCACTCTTTTTTAACGTACCTACCTACTAGCCCTTCAGTTTCCTTTCTAATCGTGTATATCAGTTATTGTAGATGGTCATTCTTCCGCTTCTACCAAATTAATGCTGCGGTGACCTAGGGCTCAGTATTAGCCCCAAACTCTGTTTCTTCTTCACATCAACGATTTTCCCTTTTTCCACAATAAATGCTTTTTAATAGTTTTGCTGACGATAGTACCCTCAACTCTATTATTTTTTCTTAAACCATCCTGTAAGTCAATTTGGAAAACAAGGCAGGTCAATGCAGTCAGTGGTCACAAGACCTTAAACTAATCTTAAATTGGAGCCCACAACCTTCAGTCATGTTTGCTGTCGCGAAAAAGCTGCAAATGCTCATCCGTTACATTATGCCCAAAAGTTCTGCAGAACAAAGAATCATTTAATCTTGTGGGTGTTATTTTTAAAGAATAATACATCACATACATAGCCTAAACGCTTCAAAAGTCTTGGATTCCTTTTTCAAGCCAGAAGTATTTCTTTCCTTCTAATATATACTCTATGTTTTTTCGGATCAGACCCTCTTTAGAATATTGTTCTCATGTCGGGAATGGCGTCTCCCCCCAAACACTTAGCATTCTTGATCAATTTAAAAAGAGCTGTTCGTCTTATTAAGATCCCCACTACAGAAAAGCTCCCTTCTCTTGATCACCGACGAGCTGTAGGGGATCTGTCCTCTTTTATAGGCAATTTCACGTTTTTACCCAAGATTGGAGCATAATTCCTCCTTTTTGGGAAACCCACAACAGAGCAATATGTATTTTTCTTTTATGCATCTTTTTGATTCAACTAAAGGGCCCCAACTTCCACTCTTTTGTTCTTCATCCCCACCCCAGTTTTCTCTATTCCCCAAATCACACTTAGGACACCCAGGAATGTTAGTACTTAGGCCTCACCGTGGACTCTCTCAAGATAAAAAAAACCCTCTAGACTCTACTTTTATTATATAACAAACTTACCCAGATATTCCATTAAAACTTCTCTGTATATTACTCAATTCTCCAAATTTATGACTAGATCCCACGTTCATACCACTGATGTTTTTCAGCTGGTTGAAATATCTTCAAGATCTCGAGCTGAAGGGTTTTTAGCCTGTTCACTAATAATTCAAATATCCTGTTTGAGTCCCCAAAAATGTTCACTAAGGTTCTTATATTTTCTCGACTCACAGCTATCTGTCCATTATCCGAAAAGGGAGTAGTTCCTTCAAAAAGTTATACTGAGTAACAAAAGGGAAAATTTGGTTGCAAACTGCATTTTGTTAATATTTAAATATAGAGTGGTTGTTTTATGGTACTTGGGGGTTTATGGAAAACGGGAGAGAGAGGAATTTTCTAAAAATTTGAACATGGGTAATTGGCTCTGCTCTATCGATCTCAAATATCTTCAACAACGTAACGTTGCGCTTTTCCCAAAAAAATAATATGAGTTTGATATTTTAAATGGACACCCTGTATTTTTGCATTTTTCCTTCTCTGGGGGATTTTTGTATAATAATTTTCTATATTGCCCATAAATGGTTTTGGAAAAAAAACTACCAAAGATACATTGTGAGTTGTTGCCCGATATTACAACGTTTTTATCACTTTTATCTTAAAAAATGATCCCAAAAATGTAATCTAACAATAATAATAACAATAACTCCTGGATATAATTGATTATACATGGAAAACACTTTTAATATCTTCCTTTGTCTTAACTGTTAAATATATTTTCTTGAAATAATTTAATGCATTAAAACTGACAATGGTAGCAAGTTTTTACATTTAAAAAAATCTCTCAATATTATTTGCCAAAGGGGTTTAAAGGACATTAGAATTGGACAATTTACAGATGAAAAATTAAAACGAAATACAAAATTTACTCAATCAGATATTTTGGACCTCTGCTTTTCGGTCCACCCAGATATTTTGACCTGGGCCCTAAGATTTTTTTTTTTAAAATTATTTTATTTTTTTTAAAATTTTTAATTTTCAGATTTCAACCTGAAATAACTTTTTAAAAAATAATAAAACTGGAAACAGTTTTTATTTTATTTTAATCTGATAATACTGGAATCATACAAAATTAAAAATTTGGGGGCCCATTGGGCTATAAAAAAAAATACGGGCCTTCAAACCACAAAAAGGTAAAAAATAATTCCAAGCCAATTTTTGCGTTGCAAAAAAAAAAAAAACTGAAATAATCAATTATTTCTAATTAGTAAAAAACCATCTTTAATTCATCCCTTTTTAAAATGAAATGCAATAAACCCAAAATTTGCAAAAACAGCAAGAGTTTTTGTCAACTGTGGGCTTTTTTTACAAAATTCTATTTTTGGGAAAGGGGTGCAAACTCTTTCCCTAAGCAAAAATTTGTGCATCTTTTGGGGGAAAGTTTTTTTGACATTAATTACTCGATCATTTGTTTTTTTGCAATGCAAGGTCTCAAAAAATTTTTACCTCTTTTTTTTTTTAAAAACCGTATTTTCTATTTGTTCATGGGCAAATTTTAAGTAAATGATTCGGTATAAGTCTAATTAAAAAAAATAACAAATTTCCAGTTTCACGATTTTAAAAAAGTTATTTCAGTTTAATTCGAAAATTGAAAATTTTGGAAAATTTAAAAAATCTTAGGGCCCAGGTTAATATCTGGATTGCCAAAACGCCTTTATCTCGTTTATGTATTTTCACTCATGTGCTGAGTGGACATACATAAATACTGTATACATATACAAATATTCAATATAACACTGATAAGAATTAAAAAATGGATTTTTATTGGATGTTATTTATTGGATCTTACTACGGAGCAGAAAAAAATGTAAAAGTGCACTGCTCAAAAAACTTAAAGGAACACTTTTTAATAAACTTTTAAAATTTTAAAACGATGTTTTTAGACAAAAAGATTATATAGTTTAAATTAAAGGTCTTGTAAAAATACATAATTCATGTCAGATAACATTTTTGCATCTTTTAAAATTTTTTAAAAGAATTGACGTTTTAAATTTTAAAAATAGTCGTTAATATATCAAAAACTATAAGACATAAAAAAAAATTTTATGGAACAAAAATACAGCTTTCTAAAATTGTTATACAAAAAGTTGTGTAAATTTGTGATAGGATGAATAATAAAGGTGATAATATTTGACACTTTGTTTTTCTTAAGAAAAAATGATTAATCAAATAACACATTCTTTGATTTATTGTGAAAATTTTATCTTGAAATATGTAAGCTTGATCTGAATAAATTTAAAGCCTTAAAATTACAAATGGACTAAGGGAGTTCCGTTAATTTTTTGAGCAGTATATATATATATATATATATATATATATATATATATATATATATATATATATATATATATATATATATATATATATATATATATATATATATATATATATATATATATATATATATATATATATATATAAATTTTTTAAAAAATTTAAAATTAAAATAAAAAAATAATTTTTATTTATTTGGAAGATAGTGTTTGACATTAACATTTAAATATGATTTCGGCATGTGGCCTCCAAGACTGGCAGTACATGGCGTAATCTAGAGGTCAATTTTCACACACTCTTTGCAGTACTACATTTCAATTTCCGCAATCACAGGTCGAATGTTGGCTTCCAAGTGCTCAAGTGTTGCTGGTTTATCGGCGTAGACATGGGACTTTACATATCCCCAAAAAAATAATCTAATGGCGTCAAGTCGCATGAACGAGGTGGCCAGTTGACAGGTCCATTTCGTGAAATTATTCGTTCACCAAATGTTTCTCGCAGTAAATTAATTGTTACGCGAGCTGTGTGGCCCTTGGCCCCGTCCTGCTGAAACCACATCTCTGCACCATTAAAGCCTTCAAGTGGGGCACAAAAAGTTAGCAATTATTCTCTGTATCGCTCACCGTTTACTGTAACGTTTTGACCATCATCATTTCTGAAGAAATAAGGACCAATTATTCCACCCGTATAAAGCACACCAAACAGTAAGTTTTTCTGGATGTAATGGTGTTTCCTTAATACTCGTGGATTCTCATCTTCCCCAAATTCGGCTATTTTGTTTTTTTCACATAACCTTGTAACCAAAAATGTGCTTCATCACTGAACATAATTTTCAAATGAAATTGGGGAATCAATGGCAATCATTTCTCCCGCCCATTCAGCAAATGTACGTCGCGCACGATGATCGTGTGGTTTCAGCTCCTGGACTAGTTGAATTTTATATGACGCAAACCCAGATCTTTGCGCAAATTTCCATAAAGTGGATGGACACAAGTTCACTTGTTTTAAACACGATGACGAATTGACACATTTGGATCATCGTCAACACTACGCTGCACAGCAGCAATCGCTTGTTGTGTACCCCACGTACGGTGTCTTATGGGGGTGCGTATTGTCCACTAAATAAACGTATTGCGAAAACGATCAACAGTTTCTCGAATTAATCGCTCTGAAGGACGATTATGAATACCATAAAACTCCCTAGTGCACGATATGTGGCTCGGGTTTAACCGTGTCTTTCAAAATAAATTTGGGAAAAATTTGGAAACGTTGCTCCGGCGTCAACCTATTCATGATGAATTTTCAGACTAAACTAACTTAACAATAGTCGAGAACTGTCACATCAGCTGTTGCAGACAACAGTGTTGCCAAATTAAAGTTCTCCGCCTCTAAAAAAAAAAAACACCCTTTATATATATATATATATATATATATATATATATATATATATATATATATATATATATATATATATATATATATATATATATATATATATATATATTGTGTGTAGTCTGCTTGTGGTTTAACAATTGTATTTTTCCTATAACATTTTTGGCAAAAGGATGGTAAAAACATGAAAGTTATGCATCAGCTTGATAAAACAAATGGTTTTCACATAAAAACAATTCGATTTTCATGTGCTTTATTACACAGGTATCCAAAAAATACGGATATAAAATATTATGACTCTTGTCGTTAAAAAGTTCGATTTAAGATTTAAGCCAACCTGATTATTTGTTAAACTGCTGCGTTTGGTAGAGCTATTTTACCATGAGGATTATCACAGAAAAGCTTTGTTACCAAATTTATTCTCATGAACCTTTGTTACGTGGAATTGGGTTTTTAGTAGGTATTTTAAAATTAGAATTCGCCTTTACGGCCAAAAATAATAGTTTAATAATTAAAGTTTTTTTTTAAATATGATCATGCAAATTGTATGTATTTTTCGTAAAATAGTATATTTAATGAAATATAGCTTTCTTTTCTATTCTAGAGAACTGTGTAGTTGTGTACCTATTAAACATTTAAAGTTTTTTTTAATAATATAAAAAATGCGATTATTTAATTACTTTTTTTTATAATATTAATTTGCTTTTTAGTTTTTTTTAAAGGTCGTTAAAACATTACCGAAAAGAAGATGATAATGTTTCAGAAATAGCTTTATCCTTGATCATAGATTAAACTTCTATGACATAAAAAGAAAATTTACCTTCGTTAACGTAAAATTCTAAAAGCCTTAATCTAAATTTGGTAATATCTCACAAAGTAATTTTTACGGATTGATTCCTTAAAATAATAATTAAAAAAAATTGTCCCTTAATAGGTTTAGTCCTCTACGGCACAAAAAAATCACCTATGTTCCAGTCAGCAAAATTGTAAAAAACTTCAAAAAGTATATTTTACAGCTCTCCAGTGCAGTGGCGGATCCAGGATTTTGACCTGGGGAGGGGTCACCAGAGTGGTTCTAGAGATTCGGGCAGATTCCGAAAACCAGTTTTTATATACTTAATTTCTTTCATCTATCAACTATCATCGCAATTTTTACTTTTAGGTTTACCTATCAATTTTATTTTATTTCGATTTTTTATTTACAAAATATAATAACCCTGAAACGAAAGCGTCAATAAATAGTTTTTATTTTTAATGTCCTCCCATTTTCTCAAATTCTATTTATTTCACTTTTTTGGACAATAGGTAATGAAATTAAATAAAGCATTGTATAAGATTGATTGCAAATAATTATTTAACACCATTCCACCCGAAATTGGTAAATACAAGTTGTAAATGTGGAAAGGGAAAACATATAATAAATAAAAAATAATTAAAGTTTAAATTATTTTAATAAAACGTTTTCTTATTAAAATACAAATAAAATTCTAGAAACAAGTTGACATATTTCATAGAGTAAGTGACATCTTCCTGCTGTGTTTCCTTGCGAAAATGTCCAACACTTCTTCTGGTTTTAAAATCTTTGAAATATCCTGATGAATGTTTAAAAGAGCAAGCCCATTTAGTCGTTCTTCAGACATTGTACTTCGCAAGTATGTTTTCAGCAGGCGCAATGTAGAAAAAGATCTCTCTGCGGTAGAGGTTGTAATAGGGAGAGTGTAGATTATTTGAAGAAGTACCTTAATATTTGGTAAATCAGCTGCGGCACTATAGGTAGATGCGTGGTTTTGGTCATGTCTTGTACAATTCTTTCTCAGGTGTTTCCAAATTTTAAGTTCTCCTTCAAGGGCGTCATAGTTGGGCAAATCACGTTGGTAGAACAAAGCCCCAGCCAACACTTCTTTTCTATGCATCTGTAATTGGTATAAGCACGAGCTTTGTAAGTATCCAATTCGTTCAACTTCTGCTTTTGGGAAATCTTATATTGAGTTCACTAATTACATAGTAATAAATGGAATAAAGGCGATACTCTGTAATAATCTTTTATCGATTTTCCTACTTCTTGATTTGGTCTGTGCATTTGCGAGGCCGTTGTTCTTGGCAAAATTTAATTCTGTGAAGCCAAATCTACATTCTTAAAGAGTGGTTTTGATTTCAATTTTCTCTCACTTCAGTAGGCACAATTGTAAACCTCCCATGAGATATTTTGCTTGCATTATATCCATGTGATCGGTCTGAGTTTTTGCCAATGGCAAGGTTTGGTTGAAGACATCCCGCCAAAATAATTTTACCACTATAAACTCTGAAGCAGTTATAGAGTGTAGTAAAGAGAATGCCTTTCCATCATCTTAGTTTAAAACGGAGCGCTGCCGTCGACTGGAGTCAGCTGATTGGTCGACAGTCGTCTACTCGTTGCTAGTTTTCTTCCGCTTTACCTGTAGACCCCTCTGCCGACGTAGTTATTAATAAAGCTTAATAAAAACTCATAAGAGTATATTTTATCAGTTTATAAATATTTTTGCCCCCCCCTTTCCCTCTCAAGGAGATTACATCAGATTATAAAAAAATATAATTAAAAATGTTAAATAATTATAAATGTTCCTTATAAAAAATCTGATTTTGGGGGGGCACGTGCCCCCCCCCCACCCCTGGATCCGCTTCTGCCGCTGTGCAATGAACGTCCACAAATTTAATATTTATAAAATTACAACGTAAACTATATGTATAAATGAAAGTATTTATCATAGTTAAAATTAATTATTAAAGTAAACAAATTACTTTTAGTTCTTTATTTACACATAAAGTGGGTGAAATTCGGCCTTTTTTCGTCCATCATATTCGTAAAAATTCAAAGTTTCAATTTGGGCCATCTTGTTATATTTATAATAATCCCAGTATTTTAATTTAAATCTACAAAGAATTGGTAAAAAATAAGAATGGCAGTACCAAAAAAAAACCTTCAAACTTGCTATTTTTTTTAAAATTTTTTTGCCATTTTACAAGTTTTTGATCTTTTTTTTTAAAAAATATAGGATGCGCCAACAAATATTTTTTTTATTTTTAATATTACACTTAATAGCTTATAAACTGACAATTCTTTATTTTGGTGCGTTGAGCGCATCATGAATTTTTTAAAAATAAAAGATCAAAAAAGGTGTAAAATGACAACAATTTAATAAAAAGCAAGTTTAAATTTTGGTACTTACAATTCTGATTTTTACCAATTCATTGTAGATGTAAAGATACTTAGACTTATAAAAAAATAAAATGGCCCAAATTTAAAAACCTTTAATTTTTTACAGAAGGCTACAAAAGGCCGATTTTACCAGTAATTTTTTTTTTTGGAAAGACCACATTTGGCAACCTTGGTGTACATCCGCCTCTCAAAATTGCTTTGATTTAGTCTCTCTTGTGGGAAATATCCAAATCGAAAAAACAACTGACGGATTTATATTGTTATCATTGAATTAAAAGTATCTCTTCTTTTATGTCATGACAATACCAAATTATGTTATGTAGGAACTTGTAGTAGTGGCGGAATAAACAAATCTATACTTACTTTGGCAGTTCCGGCCACATCAGATGTCATAAACTCATCTGGAACTTTGCGGAATTTATTTCGATACGATGTTGCAGATCAGATCCTTCATCAGTTAGGAAAAAACCAATTATGCTATCTCTGCACATTACTGGATGCCTACACACTAAAGTAAGCCAACGTTGCAAACCTCTTGTCCTTTCTTCCAAAAATTGGCTGTCAGTCATTATAATTTTCTTTGGAGGCAGACTGGGAACTAACCTAAAAATAAATAGTATATAAAGATGGGTTTAGACAAAAAAAAAATAAAATAAATAGCTATTTAACAAACAAGGGTATTAATAAGGGCGATTAATGATCAAGGTCATATAACGCGCGAGCCTAGCGAGCGTGTTAAGTATTGAGATCAATAATCGCCAATTAACGACCGAGTTGGTTACACTATGTTTGTGAATTTTTGAATGCCCATACTGTAATTGTTTCTTAATAGAAAATTATGCATTAAACGGGGCTATTAATGAAATTTTTTGTATAGTTAAATTTTGACAATAAATGATGCCGGAAAAAATCAAAAATAACTTTTTGTATTACCCGATATCCAGATAAAAAAGGATGCCGTTTGATCTTAAAACGATTATGAAGAGTATGAACTGAAATAAAAACACAATTTTTTTTCCCAAAATTTGCTAGTATTTTTAAATAATTTTGATAACACCAGCAAAAGCTCTAACCAATTCTGCATCGGTTGCTTAAGATCTTTTTGTCGTATTTCCAATAATAATGCAACTTTCAAATAGCTCTATCTCCCACATCTTTTATCGAAAGTGATTCAAATGGGTACTCGTTTGAAAGAAAATTTAAAGCTCTTTTCGGTATCGACTAGCTTCTAATTTACCAACTAGAAGGTGTTGCTTCAGGAAAATTCTGTTTTAATAAGATTTTCTTGAGAAAGTTAATTATTATTTTGTAGGTTTAGAAGAGGAAAAAATACCTACAGTTTGGCGAAAACCGCGTTTTGATATCTGCATTCGTTTTCGAGTTATTTTAAAATAACCTGTTTTTTTAAATGATAAATATTATATACGGGGTAAAGAAAAATACTGGAAATTACTTTAAAGTTTCTATTGTATCCACTAAAGAACAGAATGAACAATCGAAAAAATGAAAATAAATGCCTGATTGGAGCATTTATTTAAATCTAATTTAAATAGTAGTGAAATAGGCTTAAAAATAAAAACAAAAACAATAAATTGAAACTTTGAACCAAGCAAAAGCTTTTTTGTTCTTAGTAAAAATTAAGTACTTGTCAAAGAGATTTGCCAGTAAAGGTTTTCCTAATAACATGTGATTTTGAATAAAGAAAAAGATATGTTAAATTTGACAGAAACTGTACGGAAACAGCGCGAATGTATTTTAAAATACGTATATTCGGAAACGTAAAAACCGCAAATTATAACGGATTTTGGTTTTAGCATAACGGTACCCCTGCACCCAATACAAGAGCAATTTACGAATATTTAAATGTTAGATTTCTGCATAGGTAGATAGGTAATGCGGGACCTTCCAGTTTTAAATGCGTTTTTGTTGGACACTTTAAAAAACAAAAATTTGCTACTGTAGAAGACCTTTAAAATCTATCATGGCACAATACAGAACAATTAGCAAAATAGGTATTTCTACACAAGTTTTTTCATGTCTAGTAAAAAGCGTCATATTCATTTTAAATATGTATCCCATATTTGATCTTTTTTTATACTGTTTTTATTAAATGTTTAAAATAGTTTTAACATTAAAACCGCTTTTTTTCATTTAAATAACCTATACCTACAAAAAATCTGTACTACATTTTCTTTTTACCAAAAACAATAATAATAGCCGGATATGAATAGGAAGATATTTATTTTTGGATTGGATTTGGAAATGAAGGTAACCAGCTTTCAAAGCAAAACATGTTAAACATTGCTGAAATCGAAATAATGAGCACTATTTAAAACCGTGAAAATCCAATATGACACCCATAAGAACAAATAAAGTTGATGATGTTGGTCGGATGACGAAACGTCGGACATATAGCACAGAAAAAGTGGCAATGAGAATATTTTATAATTAGTTTTAAAATAAAGCCAGAAAAAAACCATTTTAGAAAATTTTGTTTCTTCTCGTATATCTCCGGAGATACTTGAGATTTTAACTTCCTAAACGACATGTTGTTAGTCACATAATGCGAGATCCTAATGGTTAGGGTCGAATTTGAATTACCCTGTATACAGTTTGCATTGTGATTCTTGACTAATAAATTCGTAGACATTCATATTGCACAGTGAGTGGATCGAGCCATAAAAATACTTTTTAAAAAATTACCCAATTTAGAACATGCTTTTGAGAAATCTACCGTAACAAAGAAAAATTATTTTCCATTCTTATAACGAAAGTTTAATCTATAGTTAAGGTCAATAAATAATTTAAGGATCGAATTGGACATAATACTTTTTTTCATATTCTTTTATAATTGTTTTTGAAGCTATATTCCGTTAAATAAAGTTTTTTCCAAGAAGAAAACAGGAAATTCACATGTTTATATTAAAAAAAAGTTGTTTCTTACTGTTTTTTAAGGGACATTTTTATTAATAAATACTGATAGGCAAATTTACCTGACAAAAAGTCATGGGGATAAATTGGGTAATGTAGGATCGTCTATGACACCACTTATATTCTGTCACAATCAGATGGCTGTGCTTGAATCAGATGTGGTTAGTGTTGTAAATGGAAATATTTCCATGGAAATGGATATATTGGAATATTCAAGGTGTCTCGAAAATATTGAAAATATCGAAAAAAATAAAATGCGTCTAACCATCAAACAAAGATTTCTAGATATTTCTAATACTTCGTGCAGTACAAGTTTCACACTAGAAAAATAATTTCCGAAAAGTATGTATAATATTACGATTACGAGTAATAGAATCTCGTTCTCGGGGATTCGCTGAAAATTGCTTATTGGCTATTGCTTGATTTAGAAGAAGTTTAATTACACTTCCATAAAGACGGCATTGATGCTGAATATAATAGTCAAAGTGTGGATGATATCGATAAAGATATTCCTCTTGATCAAGTTGCACAACTTGTGTCTCGTGGTCGGGTGTAATTACTTTTTTAGGAATATCTTTTTTTTTTGTATTTTTAATACTTTTTTATTTATATTAATCTATTTTATATAATGTATTTTGCGTTTAGACTTGTGGATGACAATTTCACTCATGTATAAATAACCCCATTTGAAATATTAAAAATAGAAATTTGCTATCGGATAGAAGGGAAAAAGTTATTGGCTAAAAAATGGTATTTTGCTTTTAACTTTGTTTCATTCGCGCAAATGTCTTATCAAATACCATTCGTATTTAAATTTTAAGCCAGATATTATTTGCCTGGTTTTAAATACTTAGGCAATTCGACTCGTTTCTCAAAATATCCTGCCAAATCTGACCATTTATGGTATTACCTAAGAAAACTTTTATTCATTGTTGTTTTTTGAGTTTTGTAATTTTTATTTCTATATTTCAAATATTTCTAATATTTCCATATATTTCCAAAGTTTTCTGATATATTTCCGGTAATATTTCCAAATATATATTTCCGGAAATTTTCCATCACAACGTGTTATCTATCTCTTTTATGCTAATATCGTAATATATAAAGGGATAAGTAATGGTGCTCTATAAAACCCTATTTATAGAGTACCGGATTTGTATTCTAAGAGGTTGTATTTAATGGCTCAATTCATAAAAAAAATTTAAATATTGACTTAACACATCAAAATCCTAATACTAAAAAAAAAAAATACGTATGTGCAACCTACCTGTAAGGAAATCTATTTAATAACAACTCCTGCAATGCAAAAAGTCATTATACCTCCTGGTTTAAATTTAGTGCCAGACACCCTAGAACTAACTAAATATTCAAGGGATTTTAGGAACAGCCCTTTCTTTTTCGGGTACAAGTTGAACGTAAATTGTGTCGGTCTGAACTATTTTTGGTAACTAGTGCTTATGGATGGCATTTCTTCTATAAACAGTTTTTGTTTTAGCTTCAGTACTGGGTTAAGATCGGTTACATTTGGACTTGGGTATTCTGCAACATTAATTATCTTGTACTTTCTTTTATTTGCCGTTTTTTAAACACAAAAAAAAAGTACCCTCTTGAGACTTACAAAACTAAATCGACTAAATCAATAATGACAAATTGACAAATGACATGAGTTTGTAGTGTTGCCATTAGAAGTTTTAGTTATTTCGGGTTATTAATTGGCTGGTCTTGAAAGTCTTAAAAACGTAGAGAGAGTGCACAAGCTGTGTTTTATATAAAATAGTAAATGGCATAATAAATTCTAGTGAGTTACTGGGCTTAATATGTTTTCGGATACCTCAGAGAACTACTAGGTCAGTTCAGATTTTTACAATGGGTATCATAGAAGAAATTATGGACATCAATCGTTTGTAAACCGAATAATGAAAAACTATGATAAAAACTTTCAAGGCTATTGATTTGTTTCACATGTGGTTTTAAAAGAAATTTAAGACCCGAGTTAGAAATAGTTAGTATGACAGTTGTGTATTTTTGGTTCAGGGTTTCACTATGTTAACACTGACTAAACTAATATTTTCATATTTGTACTATTTGGAGTTTGTTACTCTGTAGGAATGTATTTATAAATAAATAGATTTTCAAAATACGTATTGTTGCAAAAACACATTTTTACAAGTTTCTATTTTATTTTTCTAACCCCCGTATTATTAAAAACAAGACCAATTAACTTATAAACATTTAAAACTAATTATAAATCACTTATCTTATCTAATAATTCACTAATTATGCTTTTAAGTTTGCTACCTTAAAGTTTCGCGTGGTTCCTAAGGGGGCGTGCCCATGATTCATTCGACCGCCGAAAATTTCTCAGCGTGTCTGAATGGGGAATTACCGAAACGAGGGTGTTCATGTTGGAAATTCACTTATAGCGTGAAAAATAATGAACCGATTTTCTTTTTCTTTTTAAATTAAATTAGCCCTAGAAAACCGGGTTATTTTGAATCATAGTTTAAATCTCTAGGGTTTAAAATAAACTTTTAATTTTATTAATACACGGGTAAAAAATCCCGTAAACCACCCTCCTTCGCGGAAAAGCCGTTGGGAAATCTAAATTCTTCGTGGGATTTTCCCAGGGTTGGCTTTACCGTTTGGGTATCATTAAAACGCGTTTTTTTCAAGATAGGGTACGCGATTTTACATTAATGGGTTCGCGACTAATTGGGGAAATTTAAAAGGGTCGCGTATCTAAAAAAAATTTTCCCAAATTTGCTAATAGAACAAAGCCTTTGGAAATAAAAAATCAGGGCGTGTACAAAAGGCTCGCGATTGGTGAAAGGATCTATTCCCAGTTAGAAATTGCCAAAAAAAAATATAATGACAGTGTTTTAGGCAAAGTCAAGAGATTGAGAAGATAGTTGAACAGGGGTCTCTCGGCCCCTCTAACGTCCGAAGTTAGATTTCCCAGTGCTGATGGTGCGCCTACTGCATTGCTATAATATACCTAGACGATACACTAACTAGGTGAAAAAGGGATCAGTATTGTGGATTGGCCATTCCGTTCCAAAGGCCAGTTGGTATTTGAGGGGGAATTTCCTTCAAAAGAAGTGGAGTTATTCAGAACATTATCGCGACGTTTTTTCATCGGAAAATTAAGAGGTACAGGAAAGTCCGCAATTAGGGATCTGCCTACAGAAGCCGTACTCAGGAACTGGGATAGTGCTCTATCGTTCAAAGGTAAAACCCTCCCAAAAATCCGTTAAAGTTTTCGAGCCCCTACGAAACCCAGCTAGTCCATAACTGTTGGTCAGCCCGGAGAATAGTTTGGGATAAACTCTAAAACTACATAGAAAACGCGCCAAGGATAATTTTTTGATTGATCAATGTTAAGTGATTTGCTCCTGATTCTCAGTCAAGATCCGGCCCGCGCACCGGCACTTTCCCGGAAATAGACATTTTCTTTTGCAAATAGCTGATTTAGTTTGGCAAAATTCAAAGCCGCGCTAAGTCCGAGAGCTTTTTTTAAGACATTTCACCTGATTGACTTTTCTTTGTAAATATTTTCCAAATGTAAAAACTGTTAAGAAAAAATTTTTTTCTTATTTTTGTATTTTTAATATTATTGTAAGTCTTTAATAAGACATAATCAGCATTTGTTAATTTTTTTTTTTGTAATTAGCCATTCTGAGTAATTTTCTTTAATATTAATCTTATATCATAAGTGTTAATTAATTGTATTTAAAACTTAATTTATTTTTGTGAAAATTAAGCAGATTTAAATTTTGATATAACCTCACTTTTGCCAAACTTGGGAACAGTTGGAAAAAAAGCTGGTTTTATTCAGGGTTTAAAACTTACGTTTTTGGTTTTTATTAATTATTTTTTGGGGATTACACTTTAATTAGCGACTTTAATTTTATTTTATCTTGAACTGACTTAGGAAATAAAATCAGTTATCTAGAGGGGATAACTCGTTTCAGAAAAGCAAATAAGCTTTCAATTTTAATTAGTCATTAGCTATTTTAAATAATTAACTTTTAGTAAATTCATTGTAATTGATCAAAACTAAATAAACTCATTAATTCTGATAATCACTATCAACCACGGACTAAATAGACGTGTTAGTGTTTCTAAAAAACTTTAGTGGAAAGACACAGTGAAAATTCCCGCACTTTTCGTGAGTGAAAAACATTAAATAGCACAGTAGGACTTTAGGTGCTGAAGAATAGATAGGCATTTAGCAAAATTAATTTGTTAAAGCAAAAGTAATTTATTTAGTTTTAGGGAAAACTTTTGTAAATAATAGTTTTAAGTTTTTATTAATCTTTTGTAAAGAGCTCTTAAAACAGACTACAGACTTTTCCCATTTCCCTAAAATTTTCTTGTAAGTGCTAAATTCTACTCCCATAAAAATCTTAATAAATTTTCTTTTTTTTTCCATTATGGAAAATTATAAATCTCTTAGCATGCACCCTCCTACATCTGAAGCTATGTTTGCTCATGAAAAGTATTTTCCAACCGGCACGAATGCCCATTATTTTCATCAAGTCGCTAATGGGGCGGTGAATAATCATTTCCCGGTTCACCGGGAGGAAGGCGGGTTTCCCTCATCCTCACAGGATGGTTGACTTCGAGATAACATGACTAATGACTATGAAAATTATATGTATACTACTAAAAGCGATTTGCCTTTAATAATAATAGTTCTAGGTTTGAGGCCGCCACGCGGTTCATAAAAACCCCTACCGGGCCTGTTAAATCGGGATCAGTATTGGGTAAAATTAAATTCTTTGAAACTCTTTCAGAGCGTCCTAGATAACCTAAGCGGGATAAGACCCCTTAGGCCCAGTACTCCCCATTATTATTTTCAAATCCCTCAGGATACTAAATTCCAGCAAGCATCAGCATAGACTGAATCAAGGGCAACATGGCAGTCTTGAAAGGGATAGCTTAGCCCCACACTTCTGTCGTAAGAGTGCGCTAGCATCCGCTAATGCACGTAAGTTACAAGAAGAATTAAGCCAAATTTTAAAACCTCGAAAACAGCACGACACGGCTGATCCAACAGTATGAGTTGCTACGAACGGGTCACATTTTTATTACATACGCGCTTATGGGAGTCGGTATTTTAGTTTTTTTTACAGGCCTTTGGGTACAACCAGGATTACTTTTTTCTGAATGTTCTTATCACATGCAGTTATTGTATTTTTACAGCACCCTTTAGAGAACGAGGTAGTGGCACAACGGGGATATTTAAAACTACTACCTAAATATATCTACCCTGCTGGGGATCAAACCCGGAGTCGCTTGCGTGATAGAAAGAGACTCTGTACTATGCAACCGAGGAGACAAATTAATGACGATGGATTAATTTAGGGATTGTAACTGTACATGTGTAAAAACTAAGCAACATAAAAAAGACTTACCATTTCTGTAAATGTATCAAACAACCTATCTGATATATTTTTTCCTTGTTAGTGCCCAAGCAACCAGTGCCAAAGTTTTGTAAAAGTTTGTCCTGTTGACTGTACCATTGGTCTGCTTATTGGGACCAACCAGATCCCAAATTATTTTAAGCTGTGAAGATTCAAGGTTACATTGTGATAGTGAGCTTGGTAAATGTCTTTGTGAATAGGTTCGTCATTGTTGGAACATTTGTTGTAAAGGTCCCTGTATAGAACCGGTATTGCAGCTAAAAAATTATTAAAGAGTAATAAATTTATTCTTGTGCGATGATTTAAAAATTCAGGCATAAGCATAATATGCAGCATTGAAATTAGTCGACGAAACAAAAATTAAATTAAATATTGTTTTAGGTAATTTTAAAAGATTATTTTAAAGTATAAGGGATCATCATCTATAGATTTTCAGCTCCCCCTCAACGGATAACAAAATCAAGGCCAAAACTATTAGAAAGTAGGTAATAAAGATAATATTTATTCGCAATTTTTCAGAGCCAACCACGTATTCTATAAAGAAAAAAAAATCTTAAAAACTTAAAAACCAAGGCTTCTGTAATTTCAGCAACCAACGCAAGCAAATATCATTAAAAAATATGCTTCTAGTGTATACCTTAAGGCGAAATTAAAGAATTTAAAAAAAATAATAGCTCTATTTTCTCTTCACATTAACGATCCTCTTTCTTTCACAATTAACCCCAATCATAGTTTTAATAATAGTACGCTTCACTCTAATATTCGTTTCTTAATTATTAATGACCCCTTTTATTCAGAAAGCTTCCCAAGTATGCTTCAATATAGTTTAATAAATTATTGTTGAAAATTTATCGAATACTTTCCCTAAATGCCACTTGAGTTTTTCTTTTGCTGATCGACGACCTGTGGGATCTGTCGCTCTTTTATAGGTAGTTTCACGGCTTATATTTAGAGAAATAAGCCAGTATAATTCCTTCTACAGCCCCTCGTAGAATAACATTAAGTGCCATTCTCTTTTTGCATCTCCCCAGTCCAGTGCCAGTCCCCTTTAAGTTTATCTGGAGAGCTCCGAACATCCCACTTTCTGCAAAGGTTTTTCCTTACCTTTCAGATCTCTAGCATCGACAGACATGATTTCTGATATACAAATAAAAACTAGTAGTGGCAAACTGTGCGTAGTTATTTCGTTGGACTTAAAAGAGATCCGATATTGTTAACAATTTAATTGTATAAAAACACTCAAAATGACAGACGCAAATAATAGTGATTTGCTGTGGTTTCTGAGTTATGTTGGCAATGGGGCGCAGAACGTTTCGGGTGGTGAACACGGTTTTCATTATGTGTCGTACCCTTTTTTGTTTTCATAAATTAGAGTTAAGAGCTAAAATTGAATGGTATTTAAGAACTTAACACAGATGATACTGTGCTCGTGTATGTCGAAGTAACATTAAGAATAAAGAGATAAAATAATTAATGATCTGGGATTGCTGTTCAATATCTTACAAACGGATTTTAAGGTTTAATTTTTTACTAAGCTCCCCAAAATATGACTATTTAATCAATATAACGAGGTGGTTAAATAAGCTTTATCATTAGATAAGAAAAAAATACGATTTTATGGCTTCAAATAAATTTTATTATTTAATCGCTTTAAACTTCAAAAAACTTTTTCCAATGATCTCCTTAATTATGGATTTCATCCCTTAAATCAGTGAATCGTTTTCCATGCATGATTTTTTTAACACGTAAGAACAGCCAACAAAATCAGAGAGAGCTAAAATTGGCGAATGGGGTGGATGTTCCAACAATTCGTAATTTAAATCAATTTTCGTGAAAATTTTTTTGAGCTATATGAGAGGGTGCAT
>JAHBCN010011621.1:0-28593 GCA_019359885.1 Listronotus oregonensis
TGGCCTTAACCATGTATACACGGGTTTTTGTAAGCAAAATGGCTGCTGCCTTTGAACTTGAAAGTTCGCAATTTAATGGAAAAAAGGTGTAAAATATAAAAAATACAAGGTTTTAAAGGTGTTTATAAAATCTGGTGCCCTTTATATGTAAAAAAAAAATAATATAAAAATAAGGTTCTTTGATTTTCAACGAATGAATTCTCAAAAGCAAAACGCCGAAAAAAATTTTTTTCGTAATCAACCCCCTGTTAAAAGGTCAAAATAGGAGGGGGAAAAACCTTTGGACATTCCTTTTTCTACAAACGTTTTAAAATTCAATTTTTAACCTATCTAGATGCCTTAAAAATGTTGCCCAGTGCCTTAAAGTAACATTTTAAAGCATATGGTAAAAGTGAAATGTCAAATTTTGAAAGGTAACTCAACTTTTTTATAGCATTTATATTAATTGACAATTTAAACAACTTCAAAAACAAATTCCTTCCAGTTACACACAGCCCTACTTCACTACAACCGTGAACAACCCGGAACCACCGGCAAGAGATTCGATCGGTTTCCCTCGAGCGCGATGAGCCGTGATCCGGGTATCCGAGGGGGTATTTTTAAATTCATTTAAGGCTCAATTCAAAGATCGCGTAAATAGTTTTTATTTCCTTAAAATAATTAAATCAGTATAATAATTGAAAAAATAAATATATTTATAAATATTTAAACTCTAAAACAAATTAATTTATGTGCATAGGTCAAGGCATAAGAACATGATGCTGTTGTAAAAGAAACAAGTGTAATTTAACATTTAGTTAGTAATTGTACTTAGTTTTAGTTTTTTTTATTTATTTTTAAATTGTCTAGTTTCCTTTTTTGTTTTTGACTCCCTTTTCCGATTTTCTGTGGCATTTTGTTTTTCTTTTTAACATAATTATTTAAAAGAATGTTTAAAATATGAGCACATCATAATGAACATATTTTTGTTCTCGTTACCACAAATACTTGCGAGCAGTGCCGTATCTGGAAGGCCGCGCCCGGGGGCTTAACTTTCCCCCCTTCACACCGGGGTTGGGGTTATGGAATCCCTTCAACAAAAGGGAAGATCGGAGGTTTTCCCCAGGAAATTTCACAAAATTTTGCAAGTTTAAAAATCTAAAGTTTTTTGATCCGAGGTTTTTTTTTCTTTAAAATACCAATTTTGTGGTGAAATTTGTGTCAAATTCTTTATTTTTTATATGGAAATGTTCCTACTATTTCAAATAGACAGATTTAATAAAACAACTGTTTGTACTGGCTCAAAAAGTGGAATATAAATAAACCATACATCCTTATTTGGGATGATTAAACTTAGAATAAATTTTCTCAACAATAAAATAATGTTACAAAATTCTGTGTAGCAGGCCTTCAAAACTAAGATTAATCTTTAATAAATTAAATAATATCAAAAATTTTAATTAAAAACTTTATTACATGTATTAACAAAAAATTTTTAAAATCTTCGCTATAAAACATATAAAAAAAGATTTTAAAAATACGATGTTTCAAATTCGACTTCACCTTGGGATACCGGAAACGTTAAAAAACGAGGAAGTTTAAATTGGGGCAAAGTTGCGTATCAATAAAAAAATCCAGGGCCGTATTTAAAAAAGTAAATAATGTTGTAGATGGTTTCACGAAAACAAAACGTCGAAAAAAGTTTTGACTTCACAATCAAAGGCGCAAAGTTCCGATAAGAATGTATTTTTAGTTTTTTTTACCTTTTAAAAGAACCTGTAAAAATTAAAAGAAAAATTGGACATTTAGTTATTTTGCCAAATTTCCAAAATTACAAGAGATAACTTAATTTTTTGTATTTTGGGCTTCCATAGGAAATTTGTCCCAATTTTAACTTCCTTGTATCTCTTAAGTTTCTGAGATCCCCTGGTAAGTCAATTAAAAAATATATTATAAACAAACTCATTGATTTTGAAACTCCAGAAAAATACATTATAAGTTTGAAACTAGAGCTTAATGTATAAAATAAATTTATCTGCAGCTTAAATATTAAAAAATTTAAGGAGTTATATTCTCCTTAGGTATCGGATAAATTGATATTTTTTATTAATTCATACATTTTTCAGTCTTAATATATTGAAAATAATTAAATTAATATCTAAGTTAAAAATTTGCTATAAATTTTCTGTTGTAATTTATTTATTTAATTAATTTTGTCAATAAAAAATATTAATATGAAACGATACTGACAACTGATGAAAAAATTTTTCATGGTAATTTTGCGCCCCCAGGTAGCTGCGCCCTTGGGGGCCCCATCTCCCACCGTGAAACGGCCCTGTTGCGAGCATAAATCATTAAAGCCTTCATGTGGTCTAGTGCTTAAATTAGTTAGATCACCAGGAACTTTTTGATTTTCCATTTTTAGGAAGTCACTCTCGTTCAGGTTCATTTAATTTTCTCAAAAATCCGCACATATGGAACAGAACGTCTTTAACAATTTCTGTGGAACCTTTAAACCCCCCCGTTGGCAATCAAAGTATTCGTCGTCAATTATTTCCCTTACTTTCAACAAGAAAAAGATTTCAATTATTATTTTTTACAATTTTGTGGGCAGCAAACCGGCTATATAAATTTGTACCGTTGTCAATTTCATATTCATTTAGGTATTCAGTTTCAAAGTAAAAACAAAAATTTTTCAGTGTAATTATTTTGAATTGTCAATCAAGATCATTTTCCTGGATACAGCTGTCTCCCTGTTTTTAATCTCAGCAAGAGAAATTACCATCACGCTTCAAATATATGTTTGATTAATTTTTCTCAGCATTTAAAATATCATCAAAGTAACATTGTAATTACAACCTCCGAAAAGTCTGTATTTACCAAATCTTTTTTCTAACTTTCAGTATAAATTTTGGTTTACGAAAATCAAAGAAAATGAATAGTCAATTATACTCTAGTAAAACAAGGTACTATGGAAAGTGCAGAATAGGTGTCGTTTGTAAGGCGACCATTATTGTTTTCAAGTTTATGAAGCTTCAACCCAGGTAACAAATTTTCTTAAAAAATTAACAGAGAAATGATCAATTTTGAGATGGGATCGCAATACTCGTTTCTTTTTATTTTACCCCTTAAAGTACTAGTATTACTGACAATATCCACAAAATTCAAAATGTATACCTGTACTTACGGTAATTTCCAATGCTAATATTTGTTACTGTTTTTAAAAAATAACTAAAAAAATACCTTCAAAATTAAAGCCAAACACGAATCATTAAACACACTTTTAATTTTAATTATTTTTAAAAAGCACCACTACAAATGTCAAGTTTTCATTTGCCGCCATTTACTTTAAAGTACTTTATAACACCGGCACATTTCACCCAGATATTCTTGTTTTTACGCAATGTCTGCGGAAAAAAACTGTCCCGTCACTCAAATTTCACACAGTAAGACCTTTTACAGGTTTGAGTCTTTATCTTAACAATATTTTCTTTCAAAAAAGTTGATTTATTCACAATAAAACAACAGAGCAACAGGTCATTCAACGTAAATCATATGACTAAACTACAGCAAACGTGTGTCGCTAGATCTGAGCATAGTTGCCAGATTTCCTTGTTCACGGCTTGTTAGGAAGTAGGGCTGTGATTTACATTCTCCTGTTAAGGTGGATTGAACAGAAAAATCTTTCCAAATCTTCGCTTTTTCCTCAAAATACACAAGGAATAAATTTTAGGTATATTTGCCAGCAACACCTTTCTCCCTACACCAATTCGTAAACTTATTGTAGGCAATATTATATTGTATACAAGATTTTCGGGAGCAGTAAATCCAGCGATGCTCTGCTGGCCGCTTTATCTATCCATATATATATATATATATATATATATATATATATATATATATATATATATATATATATATATATATATATATATATATATATATATATATATATATATATTTTATATTTATCTATATACTTTTGATCTACCCCTTTAAATGGATCGATGCAACCAATACTTTCTTCAACAAAACTAAAACGAGCAAAAACTGACCGTGTATCAAATTTAAAGTATACATGCCCTTACCAACCAGCATAAATCAACGGTTGTTAGAATTCATTAATAAATGCTAACTACAATAACTTTTTAATACGATGCTATAAAAACTATATCTTTCAATTTCTGAATAATTTAATTTTTAACCGCATTATTGCTTTTGAGAAAAAATATTGTATAATATTTGTGTTAAAAATACGTTTTGTAGGGGTTTATGTGAATTGCAGAATGAGCGAAGCGATTTTTGCAACCGAAACTTTAAGGGTGCCTTAAAATTGTACTTTTAACACTTATATCATAAATAACTAATAAAGCTTAGAGATTAAAACTTTTATTTTAGTTGCAAAACAAAATTACCTCTTGTGTAAAAGCATTTCGTTACAATAGTGCATTATTAAATGACTACTTTCAATATTCAACTTACGGACGGAAAAGTGCATTTTCGGCAGCCTCGTAGAAAAACAATATTTTTACATTATCCACTACCTAATTAGATATTGTATCAAAATGATATCTATCGACAGCTAAAGGCAGACCAAGCACCGATCTATCAGCATCAGCCAACCTTAAAGATTTCAAGATTACATCGTAGATTTCTTTTCTTTCAACAGTGAGTGGTATCCATTCGGCGAATGTGAGATATGTATCCACATACATACCCTATGCCATTGAAATTAATAAGTCTTTCTCAACAATCCGTTTCGTATTGTTCTGTGACATTCTAACAAGTGCTGTATCTATACGAATAATTTGTACTTTATCACACTTTAGATATTTGGATTAACAACTATACAGTAAGTTTTAGATCTGGTCGTATTGCTATTGCTTAAAAAAATGCAATATCATAAATTGCGAAAAATTGCAATTTTGAAAACGATTTTTTTAATTTAACTCGATCAAGTATATTTCTTATGTATTGTTACGGACTTTAGTTAGTGTTTAGTTATTAGAAATAAAAGGTTAGAATTACCTTATTTAGGTTAATAATTTATTAAAAATAAGTTACTTAGTTTCCCTTTTCGACGGTCATTGCGGATTATCCTGAGGGCGCTGGAGACATCCATTTTACACTTTTCTTACATCCTGTAGTAAAATTCTTCCAGCTAATTCTAGACTTTTTCAGACTTTTCATTCTTTTCACTTTACTATAAAAAACGCGAGGAAAGTCCGCACGGGCCAGTTTAGTTTGACTAGCGAAGAAAAGAACTTGACAGACAGTTAAAGGTTAAGAGTTGTCATAATTACGTTACGTTAAAGTGTTACCATAGAAACGTTTGTAAACCTAATATCAATAAAAGGTGTAAAACAGGATCCGGGTTTTTATACGGGGTGTTACGGAACAGTATTTTAACACGACAAATCTCAATCCAGAGCCGTTTTGGCTGTACACTCTTTAAATTTTGAGTAAATTGCTAAAAAAAAACAGAAAATCGCTAAAAATTTCAAAAATTGCAGTTTGGAAAACAACTTTTTTATTGAACTCGATCAAGTATGTTTCTGATATATTTTAATGCAATGAATCAAACTCGAAATCCATTCATCTGAATGATTTACATATTTATGAAAAATCGTAAAAATAGCAATAATGTAGCAGAAAATAGCAATAAAGGGTGTTTGTTCTTACCTATAGCAAAATATTTATAGATTCTGAGTAAAATGTAAAAATAGGGGGAAATGCTAAAAATAAAACAAAATTTTATAATAAATCTATCATTGACATAATTTTTTTCGGAATGCATTTTGCTTATCTGAAGCATGTTTTGTTTTTAATTTTCTGTCGATAATAAAAAAGATGCAAAAACATGTAAAAATAAGGATGACGACCGATTTTAAACTGTTCTTCGCTTGTATCAAGCTCTTTTTTCTTCGAATGTCCTAGACAGAGTGTTTTTTTTTTTGGGTCTTCTATTTTCTATCGTTATTTGTCTCTTTATCGTTCAGCAAAAATCGTGGACATTCCACCTTACTTGATACCGATTATTCATTTTACTTATGCCTTGATGGAATCGTTCTTCTTGTTCTTTACTATAGTCCTTAAAGTTTTCAGAAAAAGTAGTCGTAGTGAGGTGTAGAAAGTGGAATTTTCTATTTATCAAGCAACCCAAATGTTTGATATTTTTTAACAATTTTTGCCAGGCTGCTTTCTCACTGTCGTTCATTTTTCGACAAAACTTATTTTGAATAAACTCCTTAAATTTACATCACTTATGGCGGAAAGTACTGCAATTTTCAGCGTTTCTTTGCCCTTTACTCAAAATTTCGACACTAAACGGACTTAGATTCAGCTATCGAAATACATGGGAAACATTATTGATCTTTTTTAAGAAAATTTTCTTTATTTTCACAACTGCAATTTAAGCCAGTTTTTCGCAATCTACTCAAAATTTGGAGGGTGTATGGGCCAAACGAACTTCGAATTTGGATGCAGCGTATCGAAATACAAAAAAAAACATACTTGATTGAGTCCAATTTAAAAATTTTCGTGTTCAAAATTGCAGTTATTAATTTTTAGCCATTTTTCTATTAATTCAACATTTTAAGGGTGTATGGGCCAAACGAACCTCATTTGGATTTAGCGCATCAAAACTCTAGATAGATGGGTCTGGTCAAATGAATAGACCACCACTTCTTTTTTGTGTGCCGGTGTAATTTAATAAATAAATTTTTGCATTTTGTACACATAAATAAAGTTGTTTAAAATAAAATTTCTTTTCGAAATATCACCTAAAGCCAAAATTTGTTTTAAAAAAAATATATTTAAAAACGAGGCAAAGTAGTGAAAGATTGCAATTTATTTTATTTTTAAATTTTGCCCCATAACTTTTTCCACATAAATTTTGGTATAGGTATAACTTCACAGGCAAAAGCTGTGACAACGTTTCTTAATAGGGTTTTTTGGTAAAAGTCTTTTGGATTTATAGTAAATAAGATATGATTTTTAAAATTAGCTACTCTCATCGTTCTTTTCAAATTTAAATGTTTTTTTATTTTGTCCTATAATGTTTTCTTTATCTATTTTGGTATATACATCTTGATATAAAAAAAGATTTTTTTACGACCTTTAAAACAGTGCATTAGCAAAATGTGTAGGATTAATAATAACTAAAATATATCTTTTTTTTTCTGGGCCTTGCCGTTTTTTGTGGAATCTTAAACTTTTATCAATAAACTACTTTTCTTTATTTTTGCTACCTTTTCACTGTAATACCAAATATTTTTTAATATAACATAAACAAACCATTTTTTATTATTATTACGATATCATTATTTTATAAAAAAAACTTACACATGATTGGAAAATATAAATTAAATGAAATTCTTCTACATAGAAAATCTTTCACTAATTCACAGCCCCACAAAATAAACAAATTTAAAGGTCCGAAAGGCTTGACTATGTTATCTTCATGTTTTTAAGGTCGCTGAATCCGAATCCGAGGTCAGTTTGACCCCATCAGGTCAAAGTCAAAGGCATTTTAAGGTTAAATCTGCAGAACTATTCGCAACCAAATTTAAAGAAGATATACTTATGTTTTTAAGGTCCCTAAAGATGAATTCGGATCATGGTCAAGAGATATTTCAAGGTCAAATTTGAAAAATTATATTTTACAGATTTGACTACGGATTCAAATTTCAGCGACTTCAAAAACATAAATATACACTCTTCAAATTTAGTTGCGATTAATTTTGCAGAATTGACCTTGACCCTAGCCTGATGAAGTCAAACTGACTGCGGATTCGGATTCAGCGACCCCAAAAATATAAAGATACCATGGTCAAGTCTTTTGGACATCGAAAAGGCTATTTCTTCAAAGAAACCTTGGAGCACAAAAGGTTTAATAGTATAATGAAATTGGTATTGGTTTATGTTTTCAAGTAGCCAAATTTAATATGTCATATCTTAGTTACTATCAACTCTATATACTTTAACTAGGCACCATTTAAAAAGTCGTAAAATAAGCTTTCTTTTTTATATAGCGAAATCCACAGGAAAAAAAGTTATAGGGCGAAGTCTAATTAAAAACATTGAAAATTAGGGAATAACGAAAAGAGTAGATAATCTTGAAAAATCATATCTTAGTTATTACAAATTCAAAAAACTTTTATCCAAAATCGTTTTAAAAAACATGTTATCAGCTTTTTTTTTGTGAAAACAATACCCATACCTAGATTCACATAACAAAAAGTTGTGGGGCAAAATTTGAGAATTATTTTTTACATTTTTCGTTTTTTTTTGTGTTTTCTGAATATATTTTTGTCAAAAAATTTTCTTTGTCTTTAAAGGTGTCATTTCGATAGAAAATTTAATTCTAAGCAACTTTTCTATTATCGTATATGTACAAAAAGTGCATAAAATTTAAGTTAAAATTAAAAACTGAGAAGTGAACAAATTTACCTTTATCTCAAAAATGCATCCCTTTAAATGGTAGCGCTTCACAGTTTTTATGTTTAAAGGTCAATTAAACATATGGAAAAAATAAAACCCTTTTAACGTTGTAGTTCCATTTACCCCTTTTTCGACATATTCAATAGCCCAAAAGATCATAAATAATAGGTGTTTGCTTACTATAATATTTACTACTAGATAAAAAGCCTGTCTCCACCGGCGAGAGACAATATTAAGTAGCCTATGTCTCCGTAAGTCGCCTTCCGTACGGCTAACGGTAAAAATCCTTTTTGCTCCTATTTTTGTCGGGGCGAAATTCAAAAACAGGCTTCGTTAGGCTCTAGCCACTGCTAAAGACTACCACTGTGCCAAATTTCATTTAGCTCAAGCAATAACTTCAGAATCACGTGGACAGACAAATAAATATGTATATACCTACCTATGTACATATAAATATATCCACATTAGCAAATTATATATATAGATGTATTTTTGGAATACCTATGAAAATCATTTTATTTTCATAGGTGACTGAACGTTTTTATTTTTTTGACTCTGCTGCGTGACAAAATAAATCGTTTAGTTATGATAAAAAAGCATCAAAAAAGTGCGAAACTCGCTAAAAGAAGACGTACCATGGTTCATAATAAAAGTTATTATCTCGAATATATTACACACATTACAGATCGTGACTATCGCAGCCCACCGTGTAATGAGGGCCCGCCTGCGCTTATAGCACCCAAGATCTGGATCTTTTTGAATCTTTCCCCTTGTTATGCTGGATCGTGCACCGTCTTTCTTGCTTCCTCGAAAATTTTATTGCCGATATAATCGATGAATAATTGCCCAGAGTGTTTAAAAAATTCTTATGAGAATATTGCCTCTTACCTAATCATAAGGTGCTGGGATAACAAGTTTATTTACACATCGTTAGTCATTTAGACGCTTTATAATTTGTATAAATCTTGTTTGATCTTACACACGCGTTTGATCGCGTATAAATAATTGACGTGCTAAAAGAATTTTTACGAGAAGCCTAGAAGGTCTAACTTTAGCCACTACTTGAAACATTAAAATATTTAAAAATGGGATGGCAAATAACGGTTATTTATAATTCGGTAATAATATTCAGTAATTTACAGTAAGATTTGGTTAAATTGGTCAAATTGGCATAAAAAATCATATTAGTCATTTTTTATTGAGATCCTGGGTTTTTTAGGACTTACATGACCAGTTTTATTAAACCAATAATATATTGATTGTTGCTAAATATTTAAAATCGTTGTGCCCATTAACACCTTTAAATCTGAGTACTTTAAACTGTAATAATTTTATTACACACAAAATCCTAATAGTTTAAATTTTGATCACGATGAGAGCAAAGAAAGGACGCCGGCTGTATCTCAGAAAATGTTTATCGCAAAACGTTGGGGAAAAAATATTTTAAGTAAAAGTGGTCTGCAATCTTAAATCTAAAAAGGTGATGTTTCTGTGAATTTTGCTACATTAACCTAACAAAAAAATCCTGATTTTAAAGTGGAGGATTGTGTGGATTTTTGTTTGACAATTTTTGCTGTATCTCTAAAAATAAAGAGGGGGTGGGGTTTAAAGGTTTCCGTAAAACACCCTGTATCTTCGAAACGGCTAAGCCGATTTTAACAAACTTGGGCTAGTTAGAAAGAGATGTTCTTGGCTATAAATGTTATAATATTTGAAGTTTTGTTAGTTTCACATGTCGCCGCTAGAAGGCTTTTCGATATTTCGACAGAACTGGTTAATTTTTTCAAAAAAATAATGCATAGGTATATGTTTTTTCCTGAAAAAGTTGCTAAATAATTCTTAAACAAGCTCGCGAAAACCGTATCTCGATATCTTGTTCCTTACCTAAAATTTAGGCCAAAGAAAATTTTATACGTCAATATCTCAAAAACTATAAAACCTACAAGAAATTTTGTAAAACAATAATTATGTATTTTACGGAACCTGTAATTTAGGTTATATCATTTTTTCGTCCAAATCAATACTTTATGAGTTTCAGGGGTATACCTTAAAAAAATCCTGAAAATTCGATTTATTGATTATAATTCGTAAAGTATTGCATTAAGCGAAAGATTATATAATCTAAATTAAAAAGTGTCCGTAAAATACATAATTTATGTTATATAAAATTTTGTGTGGCTTTATAGTTTTGAGATATTGACGTATAAATTCTTTGGCATAAGTAGGTAAACGAGATATCAGATATTTTCTGATATTAGCATCATTTAGCTACTTTGTTATGAAAAAATAATACCAATGCATTTAATTTTAAGAAAATAACTATTTCTGTCGATAAAAAACCTTCTAGCGGTACAACTAACAAGCTTCAAATAATATAACATTTGTAACAGAATAGCTCTTTTAAATAGCTCATTGATCGGCAGCTATTCAAGTACAGAGGTGCTTACAGAGCCTAAATACCCCACCTTTATTTGGAGATCGCTAAGTAGTCAAACAAAGGTTTAGATTATCCTCGACTTTAAAAATCGATATTTTGTTGGTAATATAGCAAATTCACAGCTATCACTTTTAGGGTACGCCCCTAGAGGCCATTTCAGAAGCTAAAAATAATTTCCAGCTATTTCTCTTGACCACTTTTACTTAAAATAGTTTCCCTAACGCTGTGCGATAAATATTTTCTGAATACAGCAGGCGTCCTTTCTTAGGACACCCGGTACAACAAAGACTGACCAGTGCCATATTTGTGGCTTTTCTCAAGTTTATTTTTTTTTTGTACAATTTCCGTAGAACTCTAAAGAACACTTAAAAAGTGATTTAAAACGAAATAAAAATATTTGACATAAAATTATCATTTTCTTAATTTGACAACTTACTTATGGGTTCGTTTTTAAAAGGGTCTTATTATTTTCAATACTCAAAAGGTGTCGCATTTATTTTGGGAACAACAGAACTAATTTTAATTTAAATAAGACATTTGTGATTTAACTAAAAAAATCGAAAATACCTGACCCCGAAATCCTTGACGACTTAGAGGCAAATATCCTTGACAACGAAGATGGTGATAATAAATTGGAAATTTTCAAGCAACCGGAAGACGATGATAAAGAAAAGAAAATTGAGACTTATGTCTAATTATAAAAATTTATATTATCTCATTTCGCCCCAAATTTGAACTTTTTTGTAAAAAATGTATGATACGTAATTATTGCCAAATAAAGATATACGTTTTTATTTTATTCCTTTTCTACTAAAAATATTATTTAGCCATATTAAAATATAATTAAAATATACTTAAAGTATTTCGTTTAAAAAAAAAAATAATGGCACAAAGTAGGTAATTATTATTAAAAAATATATTTTATAAATGAATGATACTATTAAAAATATTAATACATTAATTCATAAATATTGCAAATTATTCATAATTATGGATTTTTTAGTGTGTAATTAATTAATTAACTTTTTACAACATATTATTTACCTGGATCAAGGTTGACCTTACACTATAATTATATGACTTAGCCTGCTGCATCTTCTCGCTCTATCTCAAAAATGGTTAGGCGTTGAAACAATATTTAAAACAATATTTGTAAAAATATAATGCTCTACAATTTTATAATGCAAATAATATTCAAACCATAGAAGCAAAATATTGGCAAAAATTTAATTTTGTGACCTTTGACTTTAAATATCTTAAGACGCGGACACGAGATATTATGAGACCGAAGACAACTTTTAGAATGCCAAAATAAAGCCTAATACAAGTTTACAGCTTATTACCGCCGTTTTTAAAGTAAAAGCCCTAATGTGCCTGGCTAAAAATTACTTTTTATGACCCAGCAAAACTTATAAAACAACCTGTAGGAACAATTCTTTTTAATCGCTGTAACTTTTTAAATATTAATTTTTGTCATTTTTACACAAAATCTTTTTTTGTAGATTATTAAATTTCCTATAAAATGTTTTATAATAATTTCTCGTATTTTTCATAGTTTCGAAGATATCGTGAACTTTAATTTCTGAGAGCAGAAATTTTACTTAATTTTCGGACTGTAATAATTGCTTATGAGATATTTTTTTTGTAATAGTGACATAAAATGAATATACATAACAAAATTAAAAATTATATATTTCTTTAGGATTTAAACAACTCTGAAAAACATATTATATATGAGATATGTAAGAAAATATGATTAAATTGAAATAAATAAAATTTCATGAAGTTATTTATCAAAAATTTTAAAATATTTTATTAAATGTTAAAAAATTTCTGCTTTACTTAAATATTCAAAAAATAGAAAATTTAATTTTCATTTATATTTGGTGGGTGGTTATCGCAGTCACTTTCACTGCAAACAATGCAAGCCGGTAAGCAATGAAGGGCACTTTTCTGCAGCCACATGCTGAACCGCATCCTGTTTTGCAGGAGCAAAATATGATTTTAAGACGTTTTCAGGTGCTGCTGGTTGCGTCATTTTTACTGGTTTTAAATAATCGTATTTTTGCCAACCCCATTCTTTAGAAGGAATTGGAGAACTAAGATTTCATTGAAGGACTTGTAAGTAGACTCTTAGCACCTAATGATAAGAAAATGTTTTTTTTACCACTTAAAAATAATGCCTTACAACAAGTTTATTCAACAAAAGCTATGTTAAGTAAATATGGAAATATTAATTTACTCATGCATTTACTGGATGTGATACTACCCCCGCCTTTCATAATAAAGGTAAAAATAATCTTATTAAAATTTCAAATAATTATTATAAATTACGTGCAGCAGTTGAAACTTTTATGGTTGAAAATCAAAGTGATCAAGTAGATTTAAGTGAAGGTATAAGTTGTATACTTATAATGTATGGTGCTAAAACTACCAAAAACCTGAATACACTCCGATACAAAAGTTTCATAGCATTAGCTTTAAAAGATAAAAGTGTATAGCTTCATTCACTACCCCGATAGAGGATGCACCAAAGCAACATATCAAAGGGTCTACCTACAAGTTTAGCAATGGAAAATTAATTCTCTAATCCTTCTGAAGAATGGAGTTGGCAAAAAACAATTATTTAGAACCAGTAAAAATAACGCAACCAGTAGCACCTGAAAAGGTCTTAAAAATCAAATTGTGCTACTGCAAAATAGGATGCGGTTCAGCATGTGGCTGCAGAAAAAGTGGCCCGCAGTGTTTGCGTTGAAAGTGACTGCGATAACCACCCACCACTTAAAAGAAAAATCTCGATACGCAAAATTATTTGCATATTTTTTGTATATGTGAGAAAAATTTTAACATTTATTTTTTTAAATACTGATAAATACATTTTCATAGAAATTTATTTATTTAAATTTTATTATATTTTTTAAACATTTATTATAGAATATATTTCTCAAAGTTGTTTAGATCCTAAAAAATATTTATTTTTATTTTGTTATGTATATTTATTTTATGTCACTATTATATCAAAAATATCTTATTAACAATTATTACAGTCCGAAAATAGAGCAAAATTTTTGCTCTCAAAGTGAAGTTCACATTGTTTAAAACTATAAAAAATAAAGAAATTCTTTTAATCTACAAAAAGATTCTGGGTAAAAATGACAAAATTAATATTTAAAAGTTACAGCGATTTAAAAAAAATCCATTTAAATATCATACGTATTGTTTAAACAATATAAATATTTGTTTGCCCCCTTTAAAAGGTTTCTAATATTAAATAATATGGAAAAACAAAATACTTAAAAAAATTATTAAAATCAGAGCTGTTTTGAGGAGTTTTATTTATTCATTGACACTACTACTGGTATAAGATTATGAAAACATTTTTCAATGCTAATGAAAGCAAATAGGTTCAATGTACCACCCAAAATGGACTATTTTACATCAATTAAAATTTATTCCATTACCAGGCCTTTACCACTTAGTTACCACCTATGAAGAAGCTACAAGCTTATTATTTCTAATGATGGTGCTTTTGTTGTACCATAGGCTTCCGACTAAAGAAAAATCGTTCGACTTATTGAAGCATATTGTTAGCAGGTAGTTAAGTTATATTAATTGTTTACCACCCGATGGGTGAAAATCAGTTTCTTATTTTAATGTTTTTAATAAGCTTGTGGTCATAAGTGGTTCTTGTAAGTATGGTAGAAGACTACGAAAACCTATGAAGTCAGTAAACCATAGTATAACGCTTTTATTTACATTAAAACTATTGTAACGAAGTTTAAAAAATGTATTTGGAATATAAATTTGTGGAAGTTAAGCCTATTTTATATAGTTAAATACATATTTCCCCACTTTGACGACTATCGCGAAGGGTCTTAAAACGCTAGAGTCCTCCATTTTGCATCTTTTTGCACCCTGGATTAAAATAATTCTTTTAGATAATTCCAGATTGTGAGTCATTTCCGCGTTACTATTAGTGATGAGCAAGATCGGTCGTGGCCTTGCGGTCTTGGTCTTGATCTTGCAGCAAGACCAAGACCAAACCAGAGTTACAAGACCAAGACCGAGGAGTACAAGACCGACATGCAAGACTCTTGCACTTCTGCGACTTTTTTCAATTCAATTTTTACATTCAATATACAGAGACATTTTGTACAGGCATGACATTAAATGCGTCAAAAACTGGCAAAAAAGACGATTATTTAATGAATAACAGGTTTCTTTATTAAAATAATAATTAAATCAATTACTTTGTTCTAACCACTAACAACTAAATTCAAAAACATGTTTTAAAAATAATGAAATGATGACTCAATGGTAGGACAAAGTTCGATATCTTCGAAACTGTTTACGGCATGGACAAACTAGGGTAACAAAAGTTATAGAAGCTGAAAATTACTTTCATATTCCTAATGTTTTTAAATTAGCTATATAGTGATGCCACTTATTAAATTAGCTATATAGTGATGCCACTTATAGGATGAATCAAACATTTTCAAAATTCAGAAATACATTATTTTTGTTCCTTACTGTAAGAAGTGGCATCATTAGATTGTTTCTTAAAACTAAGATAATATACACGAAATGGTGGATTAATAAAAATATATTTGTTGTGTTATATAGGAATACTTTTTATATAAATGAATGAAATATCGCTTCCGGTTTAGACGGAAAAGTCAAAATAATGCCAAACGAACAATGACACCGAAAATGATATTTAAAAACCGTCTACATCGACATTGTTCCTATATGGCATTTAACAATTTCCAGCATAATATAAAGGGTGGCAATTTGTTTAATTGGATTTTTCGGCATATTTTATTTTAGTTTAAAGCAAAATTAAGGAAGTTTTTTTGAAAGGCAGTGGATTCTTCGGAAAATTCTAGAAAAGAAAATAATTTCACATTTTACGCCCTTCTCTTCTATACTTTTTGTTTGTTCAGTTTTCACTATCATGAACAATTTCGGAGATATCGAGAGTTTTGTACCCAAACTTTGTACGGCAAATGTTTGACTAATTTGAAAATAAAAGTTTATATGAACTGAAACGTTTCTTAAATAACTCCTTTTTTTAATCAGAAACCAATGTTTACATAGCAAAATCATTTTGATGAAAATTTCACATCTGGTTAAAATTAAGTCTTTACTTTTTTTCCTGCTCACACAGTGCACAGTTTTGTATTTGCTTTAATTTTATATGTTCCTTCAAAAAAACATTTAAAAAATTCTTATCACTAAAATGTTTTAATATGCCTCTAAATGTATAAAAAGCAGGTTATGTCAATTCTAATAAAAATGCAGCGCTATAAATAAATAAACCCTACAATTAAAAAAATCTTTTAATTAAGTAATTTAAATGTACGTGTAAGGTTAAAATTGGTATATTTTAAAATTTTAAAGCAAAAAAATATAGATATCATATTTATTTATTTTTAAGTTTTATAAAAATATATATTTTATTCAAGATTGCTTAGTTTAATTATTATTACCGAAAAAAAAGCAAGACTCTTGCAGCAAGACCAAGACCGGGTGGTGCAAGACCAAGATCAAGACCTTCTCTTTGGCTTGCAAGACCAAGACTGCCAGGCTTGGTCTTGGTCTTGGTTTGCTACTATTAAAGGTGACAAACTCTTCGCAAAGTTTAGTTTAAAATCAAACGTCGTACTGTTCATTTGATGACAGTGAGTAAAAAAGTTACCATAGTTACGTTCCATTGTTGTTACCATAGTTACGTTCAATTGTTAATCCGATTGTTAATAAAAAATTGTAAAACGACGATTCGTGTTTTATACGGGATGTTACGAAAAACTATTTATTAAAAGTCCTTATTGGATACTGGCCAATTTTTTATATGCACATATCTACAATTTAAACTATTTGACAACAGTATAAACTAGTCACTAAAATAATTGTTTCAGAATAAGTATATTTATACGTACCCACACTGATTAGAAACCTTGCAACAACACTCCAATCACATAAATTATTGGAAAGACCTAATCAAAACGTTGTGTTTCAATAAAATCATTCCAAAGAAAAAAACAAACGCTCAGATCATGGCTTGGTCACTGCATCATACTCTGCACATTCTGAGGCAACTAAATGCATGCCGCCACACCGTCTGGCTACAACTCGGCCGACTGGGATGGTCTAGTAGAGATTTCTTTACTACTTACTCTTGGGATCCTACCCGCTTTTCCAGTTACGACCCTTTCGAAGTTTGTAAACAACTGACTGAAATAATTCAACTGGGCATTGAAATCTTTATTCCTCATAAAATAGAACCCCAAACCTTTCACAAACTGTGTTTTCAAAATCCTGTAACAAAGCCAAACTTTTAAAAACCCAAGCTTACAAAAGTTTCCTTAAAACCCTGCCATGAAAATTTACAGGCTAATATCCAAGCAAAAAATGAGTATAATCAACTTATAGTATTTCAAAGCTAAAGACCGGTTTATGAATCGGATAAAAGTCCTCTTCTGCTTAAATGGCGGTAAATTCTTTTGATCCTTAATAATGAAATTGTTCCTACCTTGAAAGAAAAAGCCAAACTATTTGCCAAACAATTCTTTTTTTCCAACAGTTGCTCCTGTTCCTCATAAAATGTCCGATATCATCCTTAAGGTCAAACAGATTAAGCGTATTCTTCTTTCTCTTAATACCAAAAAATCGTCTGGGCTGAAAGACATCCCAGCAATCGTCTTAAATAAATATGTTTCCGAGCTTTCACGCATCTTAACTTGCTTCTTTCAAATCTTTTACCACCATTTTTTCGGAAAGCTAGAAGGGTGCACGTGTGCTGCCTGCTCATTAAAGAAACCTAACTATAAAACTATATCTATTCCTTTAGTTGTTTGTAAGGTGATGGAAACATTTATTAATTCTCAAATCTTAAAGTTTTTAGAACAATACAAAATTTTACAGACAATATGGTTTCCGTCCACAGCAGAACTTGTTCCAGTTTTCTTACACAATTAGAACAAGTCCCTTGAGTTTCTTAACGAATTCCAAATCGTTGCTCTTGACATATCAAAGATTTTGAACCGTCTGGCAAGATGGGCTCCTTGACAAACTTTCTTCCCACGATCTTGTACCTAAGCTTTATTATTGGCTCTCCAGTTTCTTTTCTAATCGACGCGACGTATATCACTTTTGTGGATTGTCTTTCTTTCAGCTTTAAGCAAGGTAATGCTGGGGTGCCCCAGGGCTCAGTGCTTGCACCAAATCTGTTTCTTCTTCACAACAACGATATTTTTCTCTTCCACAATTAATCTTATTCTTACTTTTGCTGATGATAGTATCCTCTACACTAATATTCAATTTCTCTAGTGAGTAATGCAGATATATCTTTTACGTTTGTCATTTTGAAATTTAGTACTTTATCATTATCAAAAAATTACAAATTCACGACTAAGTAACTGTTATTCTTATTGGGGTTCATAAATATGAGGCGATAATAAAGTAACAATTTTTTAAAATATATTAGCATCTAACTCGCAAACGGTGTAACCGAAAAATCTAAAGTTTTTACCATCGACGTAGATTTGCATGCTCTTCAATAAACTTTAATAAAACTATTTCTCAAAATAATTAGAAAAGCAAATAATTGACCCCATTAAAAATTACAAGGGATTTCCTATATCTCGCCCGACGATGCACCACCCGGTATATTTAGTAAAGATAACAGAAGTTAATCTGGTTTCCCAGTACTGTTTTGCAACGTCTTAGTGAAAAGTAACTTCTTTTGAAACCGTAATAACGCAAAATATATTCAATAAAATATAAATATTTGGGAATATTTCAAAAATATATATCGCCTCTGGAGGGTGGGGTGCAACCAGGCAGCCCTCCCTAAATAAGCATATGACGGAGCTTAAATATTTAGAGATTTAGAGGAGAAGAGCAAAGCTCTGCCGGCTACAGGTTCCACAATCTAACAAATCGGATAAAGAAAAGAACATTATTTAGACCGTAAAATAATTATGGAGCTATAGGTACATTATTATTATGCCAATGTTTTGAATCTGATTGAAATGACTATTATTAATTAACTGTTTAAAATCTGTTACAACTTGGGTAAAAACTAAAAGATAAATAAGATAAATCAGTTTTATTACAAATCTATGCAGTTGTAAAATATAAGAATATAAATGATCATATAATCTACAACTAATATCAGTTATATCAAAAATGTTTTAATAACTCACATTCGATTAATCTAATCACCTATAATTGCCATTTGAAACAAATATGCAGCTATAACCTTTGTTCCTTCATAATAATTTCTACTAGAAATATGTTCGTTAGCTTCACCGGGATTCGAACCACGATACGACAACGGTATCATAACAATATTTTTCTCCAATATCCTGTCTAGAATCGTCACTGCTTCTCGTCCTTTTGCCTCCCTGATCATGTTTGGATCTTCCTTGTATATCTGTAAAAACATCAATATTGTGGCAAAGTTGCATATACTGATACCGCCAAGGTAACTCAAGGTCTCTCGTCTCTCGACTTCTCTTGTTTCTTTCTAGGTAGAATATTGACGCACAGTGGCAAACCAATTATAAGATTATATAGACATAAGATTTTTATTTAAAATCTTAAATATTATGGAGTATGTAAAATTAAGGATTTTATTTAAAAATATCCAACATAACCGGCATGTTTTTTATGTACTGTGTCATTTACTTGCTTATTTTTGTTTAGATGTATTTTTATATTTAATTATATTATATACTATTTTTAATTTTAATTAAATCTTGTTTGCATATAAGCTTATATTTTTTAGTCATTATGCGCCGAAATCCTTCTCCTCGAAAAGGAGGCGAGAGATGGATTCTGGAGACATCACTTGTTGCTCATTCCATTGTTTGATGCATGAAAGTTTCAAAAACACCAACTATTTTTAAAATATTCTTTAAAATTATTTTTAAGATTGCTTAATAACATACTAATAACAATAATGCTTAATAACATATTAAAGTGTCCCTTTAAAAGTGTTATGGTTTCAATAACACTAAAATTTTGGACTTCCATTGTCTTTATTTGTTAATTGATACACAACGTTTCGGTTAGTGATATATCTCCAACTGTTTTCAAGTGATAACTAAAAACTATTCTTAAAAGATAAGATCTTATATATTATCCGTTGTTCACTGAAGCTTGACCGACGTTTCATGGTTTAGCAACGGCAGCCAGATAGTTAAACGAAATAATGGACATATACAAACCTCGGTATACAGAAAACCTACCCACACACCCACACAAAGCAAGAAGTCATACGTACTCTATATAACCGCGCAGTGACCTTATGTAACAGTAAGGAATCCTTGCAAGCCGAAATAAGTAATATAACTAGGGATCTTAAGCAAAACGGCTACAGTGAGAGATTGGTTAAGGAAACAATCGATCAATATCAAGAAATGACAAAAAACTCTAATTTGAATAAGACTTCACAGGACCAAATATTTATCACTATTCTGTATATTAAAGGAACCTCGGAAAAGATCCGCAGAATAGCGAATAAGTATAATATTAAAACAGCATTTAAATCCCAAACCACTCTAAAAAGTATTCTTAATAAGACGGGATCAAAAAATGTTTTAAAATGAACGAAAAATCAGGGATTGCCGAACACGCATGAACAATTCAACACCGCATACAATGGTGGGAAGCATTCATAAAGAAACCCACCGGAAGAAAAGAAAATTTAAAGAACTGTAATAATTGCATACAACCAAAATGTATTTAGCAAACCTAGTGTCACTTAAAATCAGTGGAGATACATCACCAACCGAAACGTTTGTATTAATTAACAAATAAAGACAATGAGAAGTCCAAGATTTTAGTGTTATTGATATTACAGTGTGTTTTGCAAACATGGATGGCACTTTCCTGTTGACTAACTAACAAAATATAAGAAGTCGATAAAAAACTGATGCTACGGTGGTACAATATCTGTTAAAATGACATATGTCTTAAAAATAAGGCCATCAGAATTACATCTCTTAAAAATAACATTTGCTTAAATAGTATGGTCCAAAGCTAACGCACAAAAATGTCATCTGTCGAAATACAATCTTTTAAAAAAATCCCATCTGTCAAAATTAGATTTTCTAAAAATTTACGTCAGGTTTTTATTTTTATTTTTTTAAAATTTAATCCCTTAAAAAGACCTCGTTACCAATAATTGCTAAAACTGTCAAATTTAAACCTTATCTCAATTGTACTTTTGTACAATGTACATTGTACAATGTATTCGGTTTTGTTTAAAAAATAAATAAAGTTGGTGCTAGTACCGAGCTCTGGGATACGCCAGCATGATCTTGGTGAATGACGGATGTACATCAGTCGGAGAGGAAACAGTCAGGAACTAATTTTAGGTGGAAGATCATGGAAGAAGCGCATCATGCCAGACCAGGACAAAAGCCTTAGAAATGTCAAGAGCACGATCTGGGATTCATCAAGCAACTAAAGAGACTTCTTCCAGTTGTGCAAGACAAGGAAATCTGCTGTAGATCGTTTGTTAAAAGAAAGTTGTGAATTCTTTCTTACAGAATTCATTTTCTGATAAGTTTAATTTTGCTGTCTGTCTGTTTATTTTAAAATCTAAGTTTTCGTCTACGTTAATATTCTATTTTTCAATACATCGATTTTAGTAAACTCTTTAATGCATTTTTGAATGCTAAAATAGTAACAAACATCGAATTTAGGCTAACTACCGCAAATTGTATAGGAATAACGGCGGTAATAATTGGCTTTAAATGGCAACACTTGGTGATGACTTTGACATAAATTATATAAATAAAAAGGTCATAACGAAAGTCAACCGTACCCGCCTAATGCAGTGGTAACTACCGATTTCTTTTTATTGTATTTGGCTCAACGCCTAAATTCGATTAACTACTCTTAAGTAAATATGGGTACTTTGGCTAAAACTGATGTTACGTTATACCTGAATAAAAGCTCTTCTGGCAGCATTATAACACGGTAATCTAAAATTTTCAAACCATGGCCTTTTTGAATCGATCAATTCGCAGGTTACGGTATTTTCAATTTTCAATTCTTTAACCGTATTCTTGATATGGGTCTTGGTCAATGTTTGTACTTTTCGACCACCTGTCTCGTACAATTTTAATTGTAAAAATCTTTTTGATTGTGGTAAAATCTTTTTTATCACAAATACCTCTAAAGTTTCGTGGACGTAGAGTGAGGGTACCCAGAAACTCATCAATAGTTTAACTTTGTCCCAAGATTTTTGAAATCCGGTAAAGAATCTCTGAAGGAAAAATAATGTTATAAAAACGCCGCAGTAAAACACATTGCTCCCATAAAAGGTAAATCCTAGTAAGTGAAATTTCTGTTTTAATATGAATCTACTAGGTTCTGTCTGATTTGCTGGTATATCAATTGTATAATTATTTCAACAAACAAAAATTTTAGAGGCACTGGAATTTCCTAGTAGGTCAAAAACTGTATTATTTCTCAATGACTATTTCACTCGAGCGTTTTATATCGGCAAAATACCATAGAAACGGCCTGCTTTTCACTGGCAAAATTTTTACCTGGATCAACCTTGAAAAAAACCAAAATAAAAAAATTACAGGGACAAAATTTTCCTGTGTAAGATAGCCAATCAATGTGAGTTTTGGTGTTTATAATAGGACTTTGCTTCTCTCGTGAAATAGTCATATTCAATATCTTTCGAGAGAAATTTTTTAGGAAAAATTTTATTCTGGTTTTATTTAAGTTTGTTGTCACTCGCGAAATTGCCAAGCAACAAATTTTAATACCGGTAGAAAATTTTGCGAGCAAAGTTTTCTCTCCTATAATATATATGAAAATATAAAGCAAAATTATTTTAAAAATGGAAAAACGAAGTATACTAAGTTATATTATTATGGAAAAGTAGCATTTTCCAGTTACAGCATTTGAAATAAAATGGACAAATCTAGTATAAGGAAATAATATGCCAAATAAATGTAATGAATAAGCATCATGTTCAACAGCGATACATAACAAGTAATTTTGCTATGTTTCCACTTGAAGATCAACATGTTTTTGAAGCATACTCAGTTTACTATGTTTTTCTGTACGTGATTACAAAAGGGTGGGCGAGCTGGTGTAGTGGCAGGGTACCCACGCCAAGCAAAGGACAGCCCGAGCAGCCAGCGTGAAGAACATTGTATATATTGTATATTAAAATTGTCGATAATTGAAATGTAAATAATAGTGAAAAATAAAAGAGTTTTGAAAAACAAAGCAAAGCAGCTTCTCAGCCGTGAAGACCCGGGTTCGATTCCGGCACCGTCCATTGGACTTTTTTGTAGCTCGTCATCTCACAGAAGGCAATGGCAAACCACTGTGTATGTTGTCCAAATATAAGCCTTTTTCTTTGGTGCCTAGTAAACCCTCTCACGTAGCTGGAAGGCACGTTAAGCCGGTGGTCGCGCATATCTTTGTAAGTTGGTACGCAACACAGATATGTGCGAGAGAGCCCTACACTCTGCATAGAGAAAGAAGATTACAAAATATTTGCGTTAAAAAAATACCAAATCAGTTTTAATATAGTATATTAAATATACCAAAATAATATTGTAAAATTTTAAAAAGAATTGTCCCAAAAAGCCTTCTAATAAATAGAAAAAAATTATTTTAACCCTTGCGGCCATAGATATATAAGCAAATCAATGCTTCCGGCACTCTTATGCCAACACTTTAAATTAATATTTACTTTTCTTAAAACTTAAAAAAAAAAACGCGTTACTATTAGAACATTTAGGACGGTTTTCACCCCGCAATTTTTTGACCCAATATCAAAAAGTCTTAAGAAACAAGAGCAATGTATTGCCAATGGTTGCTTTTCCCCTAGGGGTGGATTACACTCTTTCTAGGGGGTGAAAAATCCTACATCTTAAATAACCAACGAAATCAATAAAATTCTAAGCCAAAAATATGTAAACTCTTTTTATATAAGTCAATACTTTTTAAGTTACTTGCAATTAAAAATGCCGAATTTTTATAAAAAAAAGTGAAAATTTTTAACGATAATTCATGAATAACTCAAAACTTTACATTGTACCAAAAAGTGTTTGGTAAAAAGTGCATATTAAAAACCAAGAAAATGGTCTCCATAATTAAAAATTTTTAGAAATATACGCCGAATTTAAAGTTAATGTTCGATACCCGGCGTGCTATTAAATTTTTAAAGGTACATTATTAGGAAAGTCATTTTTTTCAATAATTTCGAAACCCAGAACTAGTAATATAACGACCTCAGCAGATAACGTCCTTAGAGCCAAATTAAACATATGACATTTTTTTTTCTATATAACCGCATAATGTGCGGTGATTTGGCATTTTTAATCGCCATTTTCTTAGAAACCAACAAAAATCGTATAAGATATAGTACAGATTTTGTATCAGAAATGTCTTGTAGAACTCGAATTTTAAATATATAGGGTGTTCAATTTAAGAAATATCAAAATTCAGTCCACTTTCGGTTGAACCGGAAGTGGCGTGATGGTATTTCACATATCGGCCTCTGATGACACAATATATATCATCCTAAATTCAAAGCAATATATTTTCAATGAAGAAAATAAAATGCATGATAGTGATTTCGTTGTCACAAAGTAGATGGTTCTGCTTCATTAAACTCTCTACCTCTAGAACGTAATTTTGGCTGCTCCACTGGTTTTGGTTTATATATATTTTTAAGTTAAAAAAAAAGTTTGTTAATCTGTCATTGTTTTAAATAAATATTTTTGACATTAAAATGATTAAGTTTAAAAAGCTATATTTTTGAAATATGTAACAATATACTGTATCAATCCTAAATAAACAAATAAATATTTTTTAGAAGCCTTTTTGATATTAAAACATTTAAATAGATTTTTGTTAATACTGAAAGTCCGTGTTTCCTATTTTAGAAAAATAAAACAATGTTATATGGTATAAAAGAAAACTTTTCAAAGACCTGAGCTAAAAGACATTGGGGTCAGTCTTATTCACGCTTACTTGCGCTTCTCCTCCAAGAAGGGACGTCAGTTGTAGGGGTTTCCTCAGAAACTCATACTTAGGGTCACAGAGATATTTGGGTCCATGCCACCAAATTTCACAGTCTTGTTCGTGAAATGGGAAAATTTCCACAGGACGGGTTGATCAGCTGGATTTTCAGCTGATCTGACATGTCAAAAATTTATTTTTTGTTAATGTTCAAAATGATTTATAGTTCGATTATCGAGATGCCTACCGACTTGTCCGAATTAATCGAATCGAGAACGGGAAAATTATCTTTGACTCAAAAAGAGAAATCTGAGCTTTTCGAAACTGCTTTTTCTCTAAAAACTATGTGTTTATATTAATTAAAGTCCTGGTATAAAAACACACATCGGCATTTTACACCTTTTTATTGGCAATCAGGTTAACAAACGTTATTTTGGTAACAACAGTGGAACGTAACTATGCTAACTGTTTAATTGTTAATGTCTTTTACCGAACCATTCGGCAGACGATTTGACTCTGACTCTTGTGAAGCTTTCTTTTGTCTTATATCGCAACATGGAAAAGAACGAAAAACTCTGGAATTAGCGGGACCAATTATTTTAATATAGGATGCAAGAAAGGTGCAACATGGATGAGTCCACCGCCCTCAAAACATTTCACAATGGTAGTTCGAATGGGAAAAAACTAAGGTAATTTATATTAATAAATAAGTAACCTTGATTAAATAATTTTAATTTTCTACAATTTTATAAATTAGAGATATAACTCCTTTAAAAATATTTATCCCTATGTCATGGGGGTCAAAATCATAATATTTTCATAAACTTTTTTTTTCATCAGGTGTAATTTGCTCTACGTAGTCCCCAAAGTTTTTATTAATATATTTTCCTTTTCGTCAACAAGACAATTTAAAATTTTTTCCATATATTTTTGATACCCGTTTGAGAAGGGTTTTTTGTTATTTTAGTTCAAAGTGCATGCAACCTGAAATTTTTTTAATTTGAACATCCAGTTTATGTAGATATAATTTAAATAATATTAAATTTTTTTGCAAAACCAAATTACTATAATTTTTTTTTTTTTCCCCTATTAATTGACATTCAGTTCATTTTTAAAAATCATGGTCCAAATCTTCTTTGTTTTTTTTTTTAACCCGTACTTTATAAGCTAATCATAACTTTTTAAGCACATCCTGATGAACAAGGATGCTTTTCCCCTTCCCCATTCTGTTCACACACCACCAAATTTCTTACTTTAAAAAAGAAATCTTGACACGTTTGGAAAGCCCGGACAACCCTAAACTATTTTCATGAAAAACTCTATGATAAATTTTATTTACTGGAAGGTCCATTCCGATCCTTAAAAAGCTTGGACCCGTGAGCCACACCCATTAATGGACCAAAAAATTTTATATTCACTATTTTTTTCTTGTGGCGTTATTAAAAACTAGACAAAGACTGGCTGGCCGTGGGGCAAACGAGGAGAGAACCCAAACCCTTTCCCCGTCGGGTAAAAATAGCTCTTTTTTTTCGAAATTGAACCCCATTAAATTGCAGCTATAAGTATTTGTTTTTGATGGGTTTGACCTGGCATCCGTCTAAAATTTTTTTTATTTTATCAATATAAAAATATAAATTTATTTTTTTTTAAAAAATTAAAAAATGCTAATAAATGTTTTAAAAACAAGAAAAACGAAAATTATTATTATGAATACAACTTTTCCCTAAATGTTATTAAAATTTTTTTAATTTGTGAATGGGCAAAAATAAATTCTAAACGTTTTTTTAACTTATTTCTATTTTTTCTTCAAACCCTACTTTTGGACAAATCATATCACATTTTTAAATTTGCCCCTAACAGTGGTCATTACAAGTGTCAAAAGTTTTTAAAAAGGGTCTTGAAGGCTGGAAATTTTTCTTAAAATAAAAACTGGCAAACTTTTGGAAATATTTTTAAAAACCCCCAAAAAAAATTAAAAAAATGTAAAAATAGTTGGAATTAAATAAATAAATAAAAATTACTTTAAAAAAAAAGGGTTTTGTAGAAAAATATAAGTTTATATGCAAGGGGGTCCAATTTTTATAATTTTGCAGGGTATCGTTCATTAGTAAGTAAAGGATGTGGTTTTTTTCATGCTATTTTTTGAGATACAAAAAGGGGCCATAAACAGAATTTTTTTACCCCCCCCAGTATTTTAGATCAAGTGAAATTCGAAATTTTGTATTTTTACACTTTTCGGATTAAACAATTATCGTAACAAAGAAGAAAAAAACTCTGTTGTAGTTTTTCGTAAAAACCAGTTAGTCAATTTGTTTTGCATTATTAAGTTTTAGATTTATTAACCAAAGTTGAGTTCTTTTTTTACTGAACACCCCACCCTCTTTTATTTTTAATATGATTACGGTAGTTTTAGTTTTAAAAAATATGTAATTGTCTTTTATAATTTTAAAAACCTGCAAAATAACACCATTTTTAAAAAATAATAGACAAACTTTACACTCTATCTACGTAGTAGTTATTTATCATTCTCATTTTGTATAGAAAATTATTATTAAAATATATAAGTTCTGTAGTCAGCTATACGATTAAACGAGAATAATTGAGTCAAATGACATATCATTCTTGAAAAAATTATTTTTTACGAGTGCACTTTTGGGTCACGCAATATTGCTTTTCCATTCTGATTGCAACTATAATTGAAAAATTTTTTTTTTAAAAAAATAGTTTATTAAAATTTTAAAACATAAGAAAATGTTAGTTTGCTATATTTAATCAAACGAAAATACAAGAGGCTGACAATTTTTTTTTAGGGTAATATAATTATAAAAAAACTGCTTATTGAATTTTAAAAGTTTTGATATTATAAAAAGGCAGCCTTTTGTAATATTTTTTAAGACTTAAAAATAATTTATTAAGTTATAGATTTTTATACCATTCAGATAAGATCTTTATAATAAAACAATCAGAATTTATGAAATTGACGTTTTGGCTAGCGTGAAAGCAAATCTTCTTTTTGTGAAAGTATTAAAAGTAAATTGAGAATCTATTTTGTAATTGGTTTTGGCCCAAGTTAAGAGTCCATTCGCGCCGCGAAAATTGGGTCAATTTGGAGTTCGGGCATAATGTTTTCTCAAAAACGATAAGTTATCGATATTTTTTAAAAACTATATGAAAGCCCAAAACTTAAATCTAGGCTTCTGCTGTAATAGTTTTTAAATTTGGATTTAGTTTTTAATTTTTCCTTGAGTGAAGTCACCCTAAAATCGGTTATGTTTAGATGCTATTTTTCTTAACTCGACTCATATTTCAAAAATTCGTTACAGCAGAGGCAAATTATTTCCTTACCTTTAAAATGGTGTATAATTTATGTCATTTAAGTGAAAAATAGTTACCGAAAAACGTTATCTCCTGTAGGCTTGCAATCGGAAACAACATCCATCGATACACCGAATTTGGAAGAACCTAAATAAAATATAATATTTTAATGCGGCTATACGAAATTTGTGGTAGTGGGAGTTTGTTAGTCTCCGCTTACCGTCTCCGGTCCTTTCGCCCGACCCCTAAGGTGTAGCGTAAATGCACTCTTAAAGCAAATGCCAATTTTGCCAGATATGTAATACAGTATATAATACATAAAATATTAATTATAATTATGTAAAACACAAATAAACACAATAATAACAAAACAGACAAATTTTTAAAAAATTTTTTAAATAAAATGTTTT
>JAHBCN010011622.1:0-28674 GCA_019359885.1 Listronotus oregonensis
TCAACCCCCTTTTCATTTATGTTTTTAAAAAGATGTGTCACCCTCTTCAAGGGGTTGGGAATAAAGATGACAATAAAAAATTTTTTTTCCCCTTTTTAAAAAAAGGGGGGGTCCGGGGTTTTTTTAAAAAGAGAAGTTATTTGTAAGAAATAGTGTCTGTTTCGTTGTGGTTGCGCCACCCTGAAAATTTAAAATTTTTTTTTAAATTAAAAAAAAGTTACTTTTTTCAAAATTTTTTGTTATTTCAAACTTTTTTTGTGTCGGTTTTTTTAGCTAGTATCGTAAAGGATCAATGATCCCCTTTTTTTTCCCCAAGAAAACCCGTAAATCTAACCCGGTTGAATGGAAAAAAAAAAAGGTTTTTTACGTTTTCCCCCGACTTTGGGGGTGGGTGTAACAATGGTTTAGACGGATATTTTTTGGGAATTTCTTTTTTTTACGTTCGACAGCTGAGTTTCGGTCTATTACGAAGGGAAAAGGCAAGGAAATCTATTTGGCAGGCCTTTTTTGGATAAAATAGCCTTTTTTAAATTTTTTATGGCTTTTGATGTTCTTATTTGTTTAAAAATTTTTTTTGGAGACCTAAATTTGGGGGTGTCACTTTGGTAGAGTATGTAATAGTTAATTAAAAGAAGATAATGTCTTTCATATCATTGTTTAAAGCAACAATCTGGCATTTCCTCTATAAAACAGGGTGTCCCAGAATTTTGGGCAATCCCCCCGAATCTGAAAAAACCCTTAAAAAATATTGTAAAAAGGCCCCCAAAATTTTTTTTTCCTGACTCCCCCACGGAGATCAAATAACGGACGCCCCTGGAAATTTTTTTTTAAACAATTTTTAAAAATCCCCCGCCGTAATTTAATTTTTTTTTAAAGAAGGTTACCAAAAAATTTTTCCCCTTTTAAAAAAACCCCCATTATATCACACTTGGCTTATTAAGTTTGCCGGGGGGGTGTTTATGGGGAAGGGGGGGCCCCCCCCAAAATAATTTTAGTGATTGGGGTTTAAATTTTAGATCCTGAAAAAGATTAGTCCAAAATTTTCAACAAACAAAAAAATAAATATATATAGCCTTATGAAACCTATTTTTATAATATCATATAATTAAAAAACAATTAAATTTTTTTTAAATAATTATTATTAAAACAACAAAAACCCATCATAATATAAATTTTTTTTGGTCCTGACAATAAATAAAAAAAGGGCCCCAAATTGACTAGGTCAACTAATGTGGTAAATTTCGCAACCTGCAAATGCGGCGCGCCGTTTGTTGTTTTTCAAAATAAAAAATAATTTTTATCTGTTCTTTATCACCCTTATCGGGGGGGAAAATCAGTAGCGCTACGGGGCCCAAGAGGGGTCTGGTTATTTTTTTAAAAGGGGTTTTGAAAAAAAATTATTAGTTGTTTGTTTATGTTCCCCAAGTGTCCTTTTTAAATTTCAATATATTATAATAAGTAATCAAATTAAGGGGAGGTAAGTAATAAGTAAAATATTTTTTAAAATGTCCCATGTCGTAAAAACTTTGGGCCCAAAGGTTGAAACTTTTTTTTTTTTTTAGTAAAAAAAAAAAGAAAAAAAAATGTTAAAATACTGGGAAAAATTTTTTTTCCCCAAATTGTACCGTGCTTTGGGGGATAAATACTGCAAAATGGTATACTGTACAAAAAGTTTTCAAAATAGCACTTGTCATACAGTGTGACGGTTTGGTGGCACGGTTGATAACGAAGGGGCATAAGTTACACGAGTATTGAAATGATTTTAAACTTTTGAAAATTATATTCTATAATAAAAAACAAAAACCAAAACATATTTTCTGAAAAATAATTAAAAAAAAATTTATTTCAATACTCGTTATGTGTCTAACAAGTTTAAACTGTAAAGTAGATTCAAATAGTGCCCCATATGGGGTTTTTTGACAAATGGAGCTCTCTAAAAAAAAAAAATTCCCAAAAAATAATATTGTAAAAATTAAAAAATTTTTTTTTCGTTCTGAAAAGCCCCCAATTATCGGGGGGGCCCCCTCAAACTTTTTTTTTTAACAAAGGGTTATTTCGTGAATGGTAACACTTAGCCTGTTTGATTTGACAGATAAAATTGTTTTATCCTTCCGCTGAACGAATATGGTTGTGTATACGCTTGAACAACGCTGGGAAATATTTTTGGGATTCTTTGAAAAAAAAGTTTAAAAAATTTTTTAGAATGTTTTGCGAAAAAATTCGTACGGATTATGGAAGAAAAAAAAGCAGTTAACTCCATGTTCGTTATCTTGTGAAAAAAAGAAAGAAAAGGCATTTTCCCATGTTCCAAAAAGTGAAAAGCCAAAAACGGGCCCCACAACCCCGAATATTGCTGCTGTGGCAGAAAGTGGGAAAAGTCTTTTAAAATCAATTCACCGTCGTTTTTAACAATTGAACATTGCGGAGACATCAATTTTGACGAATTTTTTATAAAAAACCCTTTGGTGACGCCATACAAAGTCCCCAATTGGTTAGGAGTTGAAGCCAACGACCCCCCCCAAGTTTTCGCTTCGCTAAAAGTGGGCCTGCGATCGACTTACAGAAGAAATTTTTTTCCCCAAAAAACCCCCTTTTTCAGATGAAGCTCATTTTTTTCTTTGGCGGGTATGTAAACAAGCAAAAATTTCGCATTTGGGGACGAAAAAAACCCCCCCCCTACATTGAAAAAACCCACGCACCCAAAACGAGTCCTGTTTGGTGCGGATTTTGGTCCAAGGCATAATTGGGCCATTTTTCTTCGAAAAAAAAAAAAATTAGGGGGCCATTACAAAAAATGGCGATCGTTATCGGGTCATGTTGAACGAATTTTTTTTTACAAAAAAGAAGAGGGGGGAAAAATTTGGGAACATTTGGCAACAAAGGTGGCGCTTACCCACAGCCAAGGGGCCCCCCCGAAAATTTTGCGTCCTGTTTTTGAAAAAACCTTTTTGGGGCCCAGAGCCCCCTGTCGTTTGGGGGCCCCTCGGGCTGCGGTTTTTCACCGTTGGACTATTATTTTGGGGTGCCGTCAAAGATAGGGGGTTCGCCGACAAGCCAGAACCCCAAATTACGCTTTAAAGGACAAAAAATTTGAACCATTGGTGAAATACAAAAACACAATCGATAATGTGCTTAAAAATTTTGGCCGATCGTAGGCTACTGCGCGCCAGCCGGGAGCCCATTTGAATGAAATTATTTTCCATTATTAACCGGAAGGGGGTTTTACTTTTAAAAAAAAAATAAATTTGAGAAAATATTCAGTAGTTTCTTTTTTTTTTGCATTTAAAAAAAAAATTTTTTGGCGGACCCTTTATAACAGTTTTTTTAATTTTAATCTGGGGTTTTTAAAAAATTTTAATTTTTTTTATTTCTCAATATTTCCCCAACAAACGTTTATTGATACGAAAAAAAAAAAAAATATATATATATATATATATATATATATATATATATATATATATATATATATATATATATATATATATATATATATATATATATATATATATATATATATATATATATGTATATGAGTTTTAAATTACTGGAAATTTCCCCCCCCCCCAATAGTTATAATAGGCACGCCCCTGGCCAGGACCGAACTAGCTGGGGACACAATAATAGCAATTTTTTTAACACCCTGTGTAATAACGGCTAAAATTTTTTTTTTAAATGGCTTTTAAAAAACAAAAAAAAAAAGATTTTTTAAAAATTGACATTGATAAAAAAAATTGTTTGAGAAATAAAATATTATGTTGGGGGTAAATTTTTTACATCATACGGGTTTTTCCCCAATTGAATGTTAATTTTTAAAAAAGGAATTTTTAATTTGTTTTTAAAAAAAATTCCCCATATGAACTTTTTCCTAAACGTCTTAACTTTTGAGACAAAGGGGTTGGTAAAATTGTAAAAAAAAAATCATTTATTACTAATATTTTTAATACCACTTTAGATATTTTAATGAAACTTAGCATATGGGGTACTATGTAAAAAATTTTTTAGTGTACCACATTTTTTTATTTTCGTCAGGGCCCTTTTCGTACGTAATTTCCCCCTCCTATTTTGGCAGACATTAATAGAAGGTCACTTTTTTTTAAAAAAACTAAACAATTTTTGAAATCCCCAATTTTTTAAAAAGAAATTTAACTACTTTTTTTTTTTAACCCCAAATGCACGGCTTTCGCTTAAAAGAAAACGGGTTCTCTCAAAACCCCATTTATACCCCCCTAGATAATAAAAAAAAACCTAGTAATAATATATATATATATATATATATATATATATATATATATATATATATATATATATATATATATATATATATATATATATATATAAAACTTCAAAAATTTTTTTTTCCACATATTATTTTAAAAAAAACCCAAAACAAAAAAAAGAGCAAAATAGTAATAACTACATTATTTTCCTATATTTGTCTTAATTTATAGTGTTATATAAAGAAACTGTAATTTCTTATCTCAAACTATATTTACTTTATTGCATTTGTTGACGGTATACTCCCAGATCTATTTCCATTTCTATCTCTTTTTTTCGCCCCCGTACCTTCAGATTCGCAACGAAACGTGATCTTATTACCCTCGTTTTCCCCTTCCCACTCCGAAATTGCCGGTATGTATCGGTATTTCTCGACCCCCTGTTTTGTGCAGCCCCCTTCATTTATTTTTACCTCCCCTTCGATGTTCCTTTGAGAGAGGGACGTTTTTCTTGGTCACACCGCCGTGAGTGATACACTGATTCGATTTTCGCTTGGTTTTGCCGGTTTGACAAACATACGGAATACTTGATTACCACATAGTTTACAGAGACTTGAAAGTTTCTTATAATAATAACCCTAAAAAGATAAATTTAAAAAAAATGTTAAACTGGATGACATTTTTGGTACCCCAATCGAATAATAGTTAAAAATTTTGTAAAAATGGCATTTGCATTGCGCAGACCTTGTTTTTTTTTAATTAGGCCGTAAGACCAGGGCCGGATTTAACCTTAGCGCCGCCATTGGGCTGAAGAAAATGCCACCCTATCACCAAAATTTTACATAAAATTATAATTTTGATATTTAATTTTTTAAGTAATTTTTTTATTGACGTATGGAAGAAATTTTATAGCAATGTTAAAAAAAACGTCACACTACTATTCGGCAACTACTTATAGTCTTACTATAATGTTACCCTCTCTATTTAAAAATGAACTAAAACTTTAGGTGCAAATCAAGGTTTGAACGCCGAGTCTATTCCTATTTAAGACACAATGAATAGAGTAACTGTACACAAGTTTTTATTTAAACCAATATACAATTAAATACTATACTAAATATAGTGTGATACGCCAAGGGGGCGTATCAGCAACTCAAGTCAACTATCTACAAATATATACAATTACTAAAGAGAATATTTTTTACCTTGACAAATTTTAGGAAATCAAGTTTACTTTAATAAAACCATAGAAATGTAAAAGATCGGAATTACATTTTAAATAGCCACTAATAGCCTTAGAATCAATTTGTCTAGGTCTTAGAAATCTGAAACATAACTTACTATCTACTAACAATACCAGATGTTTACATTCCTATTAAAAGGGCTTATATTTACAAAGTAGGAGAAAGGAAAAGTTACAAAATTTACCCTTAACTTTGGTGCAAAAATTAACTTAATTTTAAAAAAATTTTGTATTTCATTAAAAAACCCCCAAATTCCCCTTTCCCCACTGCAGTCCGTTAAGCTAAAAAAACAACGAGTTTCAGCACAAAAAAAATGTTTTATAACACAAAAAAACAAAAAAATTTTAACCTAATTTCGAAATTTTTTACAGTTTTTGGGGGAAAACCTATTTTGTCACCCTTTCATTATAATTTATTGACAAATTATATTTTCAAAACTTAGATGTTATCTTTATATTTACTATTTTTATAATATATCTTTTCCAATCACTTTTGTTATCCCCCTATAGTTTTTAAGCCCTTTCATTACACTTTATTTCTGGTTATTTTTTTTTTTGGGAACCCCCTTTTTAAAACCCGGGTTTAAAAAAAAATGTGTAAAGTTACAATTAAAAAGAGAATTTTTGAAAGTTTTACTAGATGAGGAAAATGTACACCATAGAAAATATATTTTTCTATTAAATAAAAAAAAAAATTTTTGGGAATTGCACAGAAGAGAATTTTTTTTTTTATATAAAGAAACAGAAAAATTTTCAAATTTAATTGACCGGGCCCTTGTTCTTTTAAAAATCTTCCCGTGGCGCGCGGGGTTCTCCCTCTCTTTGTGGTTAAATAATCTAAGAGGCTGTTTTTCCGCGAAATCACAAGTTCGATTGGATGCGCCCCCATTTCGTACCCCCCGGGGTTGGGGGTTAAAAAAATTCCGACTTGCTTTTTTTTTTTCTTATGGGATTGGTAAGGGGAATCGAGATTTTTAAAAAAATTTTTTAAAAATTAAAAAAAATTTTTATTATTTTTAAATTTAAAAAAGGAATTTTTTGGTAAAATTTTTATGGCTGATGTGTTTTAAACTCATGAATAATCTCCTTTTTTAAAAAAATGGGCCAAGAACAGCCCAAACATCTTTTGGGGTTTTTTCGTTTTTTAACTATGGGGGTTTTTAAAATTGGGGGCCCCCCGTATTAGAACAAAATTAAAATAAAAACTTTTAAAAATTTTTTAAAACCCCAAAAAAAGGTTTAAACCGGGGGAGGGCTTTTTAAAGGGATTGTTTTAAAAAGTTCAAGGTTTAGAGTTTTAAAAAAACGTCATTTGGTTTTTTTTCAAAAAAATTTTAGGGGGAACCTGTAAAATCTTCATTTTTTAAATTTTTAAAGGTTTAAAACTTTGTATCTTTCTTTTTTAAGGATCTCCCCCGGTGTTTAATGGGCCCCTATCAAATAAGTTGTCCCGTCCAGGAAGTCTTCTGGCTTGCTTGAACACGTTGGACGTGATTTTTCCGCAATGTTTCCCCTTTTTGACTTAAACCGATCACTTCAATCCCCCGAGTTTTTGGGTCCAGAATGAACCCGCAAGAGAGACCGTCGCCAATCTCGGGAGAGAGGGTCGAATTAACGACACTCTTAAATAAGAAACATTCCACGTTTTTGTTTTTGGGTTTGTGCAATTTTCCAAAAACGTGATATAACAATGATTTAAAATTAAAATTAACTCGGTCCGTTTAAACAATACGACTGAGTCATAAAAGGATTAACAAGAAAAAACAAACGTAAATAAAAATAAACTACCTTTTTATTTTGGGCCCGAACTAGACACACCTTTAAATTTTTTGTAAGCTTTTATTTTTTGGGTTTAAAAAAAATTTTTGGAGAAAGTTGCTTATTTTAACGAGTTTTAAAGGCAGTTAAAGAAAACCTAACTTAGGAATACCTTAAAATTTAATGATTAAAAATCTCGACTACATCATTAACTGAAACAAAAATACTACCTTCTTTCTTTAAAAAATAAAACTCTTTCTATATTTAACATTTAAAAGGTTTAAAAAAAATCCTATCTACTTAGTTTATCAAAGGGGGGACCCATTAAGGCCAATCAAAAAGGAAAAAAAAGACACAAAATAACAATTTTTGATTACTATTTAAATGGTTTAAAAGAACGCCGATGCGTTTTTTAAACAAAAAAACTACGGATAGGGATAAATACGATAAAATGGCCGGTTTTAGGATTTGAAAGCTCGATTGCTTTACCGTTTTTTTCCTCATTTTCCTGATGAACTGGGGAAAACATTGATACCATATTTACCTGGAACAAAATTAAATTGAAATAGGGTGAAAGATAGGGAAAATCAAAGGTTATTCAAATAAAAGGGAAAATTTAAAAAAATGGTTAATGTTGTTTGGGGTTTGAGACCCCCTTTTATGAAAAAACTTTGGGATAAGGGAAAGGGTTATAGATCTGATTTTTTCCAATATGTTAAAAAAAATCTAAAAATTTAATAACGGATAACTTATATATTATTCTTAAGTTTGTAGGGTTTCAAGGATGGAATAATATAAATTGTCTTAATTTCAGGGATATATTTGTTTGTCTTTTGTCAGGGAGCTAATTTATACAAGTATTTAAATTATCATTAAAATTATAATTTTAGACACTTGATTTTTAAAATTTAAATCAGGATTTAATTGAAACTATTTTTTTCATTCGCCCTGCCTTCTTCTTGACTGAATTTTGTCTAACCAGATGATTATTTTTTTAACCAAGTTTATTTCTTAATGATTATTGCAAAAAATATCATGGTGGGCTTTGAATCTTTAAACTAATTATCCGTTGAATTTTGCAGTTTTTACAATTCTTTTTACACCCTATTTAAATAGATTTGTCGTTTTAATATAAAACTATCATATATTGTCTTTTTTTCTTATTTATCTACTTTAACTATCTTGAAAAATTATCAACAAAATATGCGTAAAATTGTAATGAAATAACCCAACAGAGTCAAGGAAAAAAGGCTACAGCCATTTTTTTTTAATTTTAATATTTTGTTCCAATACCTGATCAAAAGTTTCTAAGAGCGCAAAGCCCAATAACAACCCCAACACCCCCAAAATAAGATTTCGTGCAAATTGGGTATATTAACGTTTTTGGGAAAAAAAAAAAAATGATATATCTCCCTATTTAAATAAATTTATAAAATATTTTTAAAATAATATATATATATATATATATATATATATATATAATATATATATATATATATATATATATATAATACTATATATATATCATATACATATATATAACATATATATATATATATATATATATATATATATATATATATATATATATATATATATATATATATATATATAATATATATGAGCATTATTTATAAACCAAAAAAAAAAAAATTAAAAAACATATTTCAAGCAAAAACTGCCCTTTAAGATTCAAATGCCAAGAATTATAGCCAAAACAAGCTTTCCGAAGGTCACTGCTGTCTGACGTCACAGCGCTTATAAAAAGCGTTATTTGTGTTTCTAATATATTGTCACCTTTTAAGCGAGGTTTAATTTTATTACGGCATTATTTACGTGGCTACAGTCAAAAAAAATAAGTTGCTGTTAGTATCAAAAAACATTCACTGCTGTTTGAATGAGTAATATGTATGTATCACAGATTAAATGGTGTTTTGTACCCCTTTGCAATAGCACATCTGTGAGTACCACAAACAAAACTTTTGTATGTGTGCCTCGAGGGGATAATAAGCGTAAGAAACGGTGGTTTACAGCAACAGGATGTGATATGCCAAAGTCAAAAATTTAATTTTTCTATTCTGAAGACCACCTTAATGTAATTTAAAAATAAGGTTATAATTAACAAATACATAAATACCTACATAAATATATTTTTCTAATTTGATTTAAACATCAAGGATTGTAAAAAGATGTTTTATTTTATTCAACACAAAAAAATACCTACAATGCTGCTTTTGTACCTTTGATTTCGGCTGAATTAAAACGTTCGTCATTTTTAATGTAATCCATCACCATAAACATATTCACAGAGGGTAAATTGTTTGTGGAAGCCTTTACAAATCCTTCATTAGCCATAATGAATGAAAAACACGCAAAATAAAACAAAATACTAGACATGTCGAGAGTTACCACAGCACAACTGGAAAAGACAAAATCGATACGTAAACAATCTGAATTTATATACGATGTGACGTCACGATTCGTTTTGCAGTCCCTTTAAACTTCTCCGTTTTACCCATGTTTCCATACCTGAAATATTCGGTACTACCTCTTTTATACGAACTTATGAGATTATAAAATTGACCTGGGGACTCGTCCCTACGAATTTATGTATATTTTGCTTTGTTTAAAATTTATAGATAATACCCAATTGAAAATTTTAATTAGCGCTTAAAAATGTCAATTTGCAAAGTCTCAAAAAAAATTGGCCGAAACCCATTTTCCATAAGGATTTTGCGGGGTCCTTTAAATCGGAGAAGAAACAAGTTGTGACAGAAATATTTCTCAAAAGAAGAGAGTTTTGACAAATATTTAGGCTATAAATTGTACTATTTTTTAACGACATTTAAAAAAATTTTATTGATAAAAAAAAAATTAAATGATTTAAATTTTATTTTTAATAAAATCAAAAACAAACATTATTTGAAATGGAAAAAATGTTTTCCCAAGATAATATATTTTGAATGAGAAGAAACAAAACCTCTTTAAATATAGTAGGTAATGTATTCACTTCATTTAAGAAAATCTTTTTAAATCCAATTCCAGCAGCTAATATTTCCGGGCTTTTAAGCGGAAAAAATATAGTCAACTTCTAAACCATACTTGGGATATTCAATTTAAACTCCTAAAGAAGTTTTAGAGTTTTATTATCCTAAATCGGCTGATAACAACGTAACTGCGACACGTTTTCCTGCTAAGAAAAACGATTTTCTGAAAAAAGTTTTTCTTTTCTGAATGGCCAACTGGTATTGCTAGAAAATAAGAATTAGGGGAGCCGATACAATAGGTCTAGATTGACGTGTTTTATAAGAATATGTATATACGGTATATATGTGAAAAAGTTATTAAGGGATCGATTTTACCTTTATAATGATAAGAAACACATATTATAGTCCAGTCGTTAAAGGTTTTTTCCTCTAATCGCCACCAAAGTTGATGAAATTTGGCATACTAGTAGATTTTAAGGCAAAAAATCAACAAATCCTTGCTAAGAAGTGACGAAAAGTGGGTGAAACTACCCCCAAAACTTTTGATCTCATTTTTATTCATGAAGGGATAGTTTTTTTTAATTACGCTGCCATTCGTAAGACCGGAAAATTTTACGCTAGAAATTACCATTTACACATCTAAGATATTTTTGTTTTAAGTTTGAAAAATTTTTACCTCGAAAAACTCGCAAAAGCACGCGAAATTGATTATTCAAAAAATTGTCATGTGTTTATTATTTCCACATTTGGCTGACATGATTTACTGATTCTTAGTGTTATGAGCTTTGCAACTTGTGAACTTTTTTGACTGTCTCATCCTGTTAATTAACACATTACATTCCGATCATTGTACGCATTATAAGCAACATGTTAAGAGTATCATTTTGAAAGGGAGGGTTGGATCTTTAAGAAAATATGTCTGCACTAGATGAAAAGCCTGTCTACGCCAGGCGAGAGACAATATTAAGTAGCCTTTGTCTCCGTAAGACGCCTTCCGTACGGCTAACGGTAAAAAAACACTTTTTTGCTCCTATTTTTGTCCCGGGGGCCAAATTCAGCCACAGCTAAAGACTACCACTGTGTCAAATTTCATGATTTTAGCTTAAGCAATAACTTTAGAATCACGTGGACAGACAAATAAATATATATATATATATATATATATATATATATATATATATATATATATATATATATATATATATATATATATATATATATATATATATATATTTAGATTCTATAATATACACAAAAATTCAAATAATTCGAGGTAGAACAAGAATTTATTAGAAATCGTATCATCTCGAAAAATTACACGAGATATCGGCCAGAGTGGTCTCGAAAGTTTCCCCTTATACTTTTTTAAAAGAACAAGGCCCTAGCTTTAAAATGCATGTACTTGAAATTCCCGGGGTGCTCCTGTAACGGCTATTTTAACTTGGAATATCGGGTAAATCTTAAGGAAAAAGTTCGTATCTCGCGTCGTCTTTGCACAGGTGGCATGCTCGATGTGTTACAAGCTAATTTGCGCTTACCGGTATCAAACAATTTTTTGTAAAAGTGTTTATTTACATACCTGCCAATAGTGAACAGAAAAATAGAAGAAATAGGAACAATTTCAATATACACAGGATACTCCCTCCAGTCCCTCCTGATCGGGACACCGGAAGGAGCCGGGTGATGCCGAAGTCTCCCCCCAGATTAAGGAGAAGTTTTCTCCTACCCCGAACGTAGGCAAGCGTTGTGTGCGTTAAACCTCCGCGTCGTGTGGTAGGAGCAAACTACTCCTTAACCTGGGGGAAGACTGACATCGCTCGGCTCCTTTTGGTGTCCCAATCACATTGTGTGCGTCTCTGGAGGGCGCACTTTTTCCCCACCAACTGGCTGCACTGACAAGCAGCGACGTACTTTTTGGCGCCTCCCTGCCCCCTCCCTAGCTACAAGCCTGGTTACAACTCAGGAATTTATCATGTTGTTTCCTTTATCGCAGTTGTAAAGTCCACTGCAAGAAGAATTAGGACTTTTTTCCCGGTATTTCTGCTATTAAAGGATATTACACTTTTTTCCATATAGGTCTTAGCGTGATGCGCTGGTGCCAGATTAACGTTTAAATATCATTTTTACTATTTTTTTGCCCAAGTATCATTTTGCTTCATTTTTTTTTCTTCAGTATGACGTGCTTAAGATGAAACCAAGGCCAAGTTATTTAAGGTCAATGTACCCTTAAAATTTTAAGGATATCTAAAATTTAAGTCACCTTATATATTCCTAAATCAAGTGAATTGAATTCATATTAAGTACTATTAAACTAGCTTGGACTTATGTTATTAAAAATATTTACTTTAACTTTTAATTTTATTTACTAAAAATTTGCCAATCAAATTAAAATTAATTACCTTGCAGAAAACATTAATTAAAAAGATCAAAGTCTTTTAGGTTCCCTTTAAATAAGTTCAATTCCATAATGTGTTTAAATATTAGAGAATTAAACATGCCAAACATTTTGGGGCTTTAATTTAATCAAAAACTTTCCACTTTGCAGGTTTTGCCTTTTCGATTTAAAATAAATCAGGAATAAATAAATAAAAATTGAAAAACTTTTGGTAAAATGCTTTTTGGTTCTTGTAAACACGTTGCGGCTGTTTTTTTTGTGGCGACCCCCAAATTGGAAGCTTTTGTTGCTGAAAACATCAGAAGTTTTTTAATCAAGAGAAAACTACGATATAAACTCTACGAGAAAAGTTTTAATTTCATTTTCTGTACAAGAATAACATTTTATTTTGTGCAGTCGCTTCGAAAATATTCTGTTTTTAGAATTTTAAAGAAAGATCATAAGAGGGGCATAAGTAACCAAATAAATTTTGTCATTGAAAGCGAGGCGTAGAAAATAAATCATGCTTTCTTGGTTTGTATTATCGAATTTATTAGGCTAAAATTACTCTTGACAACATCTATACATTCTATACTGTTTTTTTTAAGCTAAGTAAAAAAAATTAGGCTTTGATGTTAGATTTCTAAAAACGTCCATAAGTATAAAAAATTATTTTTTAAGATACAGAAAGGTATGTAAAATTTATTAGATTTGCTTAGTTAAAATACTAAAAGTATTTAAGTTTATTGTGTGATTATTATCAAATGCCTGTTGACAATGATCTGGAAGTTTTATCTAGATTAAATTAGTTATAGTTACAAGGGATTTTAAAAATATTTTTTTGATTATAAAGGATTTAATAGTATTTTGGTGTTTTAAAGATAGTACGAATATTAAATTTATTATCTGTTTATTGAATTTTATTTTAGAAGCCAAGAAATTATATTTGAGGTCAAGCAGATCAACTGCATTTTTTGTTATTGATACCGAGAATTTTCTTCGGCCGAATACCACGTCAGCATTCGTATTAAAAAAAATGTCCTTCTGAACGTGCACCTTAATTTTCCTTTAATTGATTTCTTATAACAAAACCATTTTTTCGGAGAGCTGGAAAGCCTTGCGTCTGCAACCTGTTTACGAGAAAAGATCTAAAAATCTCCTTCTTTAATACAAACTAGAAACCGACGATGGTTCGGATCCAGTTTCGGTTTGGGCCAGTTTCGGCCAGTTTCATGTTGATTTTTGACAAAGTTAACTTACAGGGGTAAGTCTTCAGCTTGTGCATGTTAAATTAATAATAATTTTATAATATGACTAAAATAACTATTTTTGTTATGTACTTTTATTATTGTCTCTTTTTTATTTAAGTTTCTGCATTTATCTCAAAAAAACACCAGGTTTCAGTATACAATAAAAATTTGAAAATATCTAAATAGGTTTCAGTTTCGGTTTTGACCAAAACTGAGATTATGGCCAAAGATTTAGTTTTGATTTAGGTCAAAAATCCTGCTTCGATTGATAAACGGTACGGATGTCGTCAAAGATCCACACCAGATCTTTTTCATTAGTTTCACTTAACTAGAACAATACAGATCCTCAGCTGATCCTCTTTCTTTAGTTTCACACAGCTGGAACAAGTCCCTTAAGTTTTTGGTGAATCCCAGATCGTTGCTCTTGATATATCCAAAGCTCTTGATCAGGTCTAGCATGTTGTGCCCCTTAACAACTTCCTTCCTCGATCTTCACCTAAACTTTGTTCTTAGCTTTCCAGTTTCCTTTCTAATCGACGTATATCAGTTATTGTAGATGATCATTCTTCCAGCTTTTACCAAATTAATGCTGGAGTGCCACAGGGCTCAGTACTGACACCCACTCTGTTTCTTTTTCACATCAAAGATCTCCTTCTTTTACAATAAATCCCATTCATAGTTTTGCTGACGATAGTACCCTCCACTCTAATAATTAATATCTCAAGCCAGTCAATAAGCCCAATTTGAAAACCAAGCGTAGGTCAATGCAGATAACTCTTTCATAAAACCTTAAACTAATCTTGAATTGGGGCTCCAAAAATCTTGACCAGTTTAATTTCTCCAAAACACAGTCATTTTCGCTATCGCGAAAAAAGTCTGCCAATCCCCATTCGTTACATATGAGCAGCTAAGTTCAGCGGAACAAAGAGTCATTTAATCTTGGCGGTGTAACTTTTAAGAATAACCCTAACTGTCACAAACACATTACATTCAACGCCTCAGCATCTTCGAAAAAGCTTGGATTGCTATTTTGAGGCCGAAAGACATCTGTATACTCTGTATGTATCCCAAATCAGACCCTCTTTAAAATATTGTCCTCATGTCTGAGGAATGATCCCACGCTTACCGAAAAGCTTCCTCCTCTTGCCTACCGACGGGCCGTAGGAAATCTGTCGCTCTTCTATAGGTATTTTGACGGTTTCTGCTCAGGAAAGTTGGCCAGTACAGTTCCTCCTTTGACAACTTCCAACAGAGCAACACTTAGTGCAACTTTAATGCATCCCTTAACAGTCCAACTAGAGAGGCCCTGAACTTTCTACTTTCTTCGTTTTTTCGTCCCTAGATTGTCCAAACCATGAAACCTACTACCCGCAGAAAGTTTACCTTCTCCTTCCAATATCCAAAGATTTAGGTCCCGTGTGAACTTTTCACCACACTTAAGCACAAGTACGTTAGTACTTAGGCTTCAGCTTTTGTGGACTGACTAAGGGTAAAAAATAAGTTTCTTAAAATTCAGTGGTAAATTCCAAATCATTGCTCCCGCCATATTTAAGGCTCTTGACCAGGTCCAGGAAGCGCAACTACCCAAACTTCTTTTTTTTTAATCTTGGAACAGTCCACGAAGGCTGATGCCTAACGTGGGTGTCTTAAGTGTGGTAAAAGGGAGTTTGTTCACACGGAACTTAAATATTTGGAGATTGGGAGGAGAAGGAAAAACTTCTGCGGGCAGCAGGTTTCTTAGTCTTGACACTCTAGGGATGAAGGAACGAAGAAAGCGGGAAGTTCGGGGCCTCTCTAACTGAACTGTAAAAGGATGCATAAAAGTTGCACTACGTGTTGCTATGTTGGGAGCTACCAGAGAAGGAATTATACTGGCCAATTCCTCTAAGCAGAAGCCGTAAAAATACCTATAGAAGAGCAAGAGATCCCCTACAGCTTGACGGTGGACAAGAAGAGGAAGCCTTTCTGTGAGCGTTGTATCATTAATAAGACTCTTCTTTGAATGGAGTCCAGAATGTTAAGTGTTGTAGGGGACGCCATTCCCCAGACATGAGAACAATATTCTAAAGAGGATCTGATTTGGGATACATACAGAGTGTAGAGATTGGAAGAAGAGAAATACTTTCTGGCTCGGAAGAGGAATCCAAGCTTTTTTGAAGCTGCCGAGGCTATGGATGTAATGTGTTTGTGCCAGTTGAGGTTATTCTGAAAAGTAACGCCGACAAGATTAAACGACTCTTTGTTCTGCAGAACTTGGCCGCTCATATGTAAGGGATAAGCATTGGCAGACTTTTTTCGCCACAGCGAACATGACTGTGTTTTCGAGGCATTAAACTGAACAAGATTTTTGGCGCCCTAATCCAAGATAAGTTTGAGGTCTTGTGAAAGAGATCTGCATTGACCTGCGCTTGTTTTCCATATCAGAATTACATGGTGGCTTAAGAAATAAAATACTAGAGTGGAGGGTACTATCGTCAGCAAAACTATGAATGGAATTGATTGTGGAAGAGAGAAGATCGTTAATGTATAGAAGAAACAGCGTGGGTGCCAGCACTGAGCCCTGGGGCACCCCAGCATTAATTTGGTAGAAGCTGGAGGCTTGACCAATTACACTAACTCATATACGTCGATTAGAAAGGAAACTGGAAACCAAGAGCAAAGCTTGGTGGAAGACCGTAAAAAGAAGTTTGTTAAGAAGCCCATCATGCCAGACCTGATCAAAAGCTTTGGATATGTCAAGAGCAACGATCTGCGATTCACCAAGAAACTCAAGGGACTTGTTCCAGTTGTGTGAAAAAAGGAAAGAAGATCAGCTGTGACGGAATCCATATTGTCTATCATGTAAGATCTTATTTTTTCCAGATACATTAAGATTTGGGAATTAATTTTTTCATTATTGCAAAAATGAAGAGACTCATCAATTTAAAATATAATATAAGTATAATTATTTAGTATATTACGATTTGTGTTTACAATTTCTTTGCTAATAGACTAAGAAGGCGTGGTTGGGTATTCGCCAAAAATTTTGATACAATGCTTCGAACCGGGTCCGGGGTATAAGACCTCTATGAACTGGGAGATCACAGATCGCTTGTAAGAGAAAAAAAAACAAAACATCTAAATATTTATACTTTTTTAGTGGATAATTTCGTATAATATTTTTAAATTTAAGGACCAAAAAAAAAATACTAATGGATTTTATTGTACTATAAAATTTTTTAAAAAGCTTCACCAAGTATCTAGAGTAATCAGCGAGATTTCAATATATGTACAATCGTTTTGAAATACGCATTATTAAACCCCTCTGTTTTAAACGCTTTTACAATTAACCTACATTCTGTTTTTGGTCTCTAAATCCCTACCAAATCTTTTTCTTAAATAGATTTACCATTTTAAATTACATTTTCTCTAACAATATATTTTATAAAAGAAAATGTATACAAAATTTTTTCGGCATCGTAAAACTTTGCTTTTAAATTTTTCCATGTATATTTTATTTAGATTAAAGGATTTTTGTTGGCACCCCTGTTTTTATCTTTTGCTGACAGTTAGCCTGGTTTCATTTATTATTAAAAAGGGTTTTCATGACGTACTAAATCCCCATTCGGATGATGCTTTTTTGATGGAGCAAAAAATACCAAACATTTTTTTCATTAAAAAAAATGAAATTTTTATTCGATTGTGACTGGTTAGATTTGGATAATTCGTACATAAATAGGTCGAAATAAAAACCTTTATATAAAGTAAATAAATATTATCTTATAACATTTAATTTATTGAAAACCAGATGTTTTTTGTATTTTCCATTATTGCTTTTAAGGTAGTTGTATCACAAGAGGCACTTTCCTAAGATTTTTTTTTTGAAATTTATACCGATAATAGGCTATTTGACAGGTTTTAAAAATCCATTTTATATTATGTAGTAGAGTTTAGGGAACCCAGTAAAAGTTGTTTTTTAATTCTGATACATATTTGCTGGAAATTATCAAATTAAAAACTCAATATTTAAATAGCGTGCCAAAACGCTACTTTGACAATATGGCGCTGCAATGGGTCGGTGACGTCACTTGCCTGTATTCTGATCTGTGGCACATATCATCCACATACATTTGTTGCAAAAAAAAGGAAAGTGCGATTTTATTTACATTTTATTAGTGATTTATGTAACAAAATGAGTTACAAATGGTGTGCAGTTCCAAAATGTACAAATACGTCGTTAAAAACTCCGGAAAAACTATTTTTAAGTGTTCCAAAGAATACCGAAGTGCGCCGAAAGTGGTTGCAACTTTCTCGGAGGCATCCTAATGACATAGCGAATAGTACAAATATTTTTTCTGTGAAGACCATTTCGATGTAAGTAAACATGATATATTATATTTTATAATAATTAATTACATTCAAAATGTATAATTTTTTTTTGTTGTTGATTTGGGGTTATAATACTTATGTGTTTAAGAAAATGTTTCTTGCAACTCACTTTGAATATTTCCCTTGTTTTCCATGATATTAGTTAAAAATTGTAGCTACAGAGTCTTATGATTTCAATAAGCATTACACTAAAAGATCCCGACTAACTTGCTTGTTTTAACTTAACATTTATAACCTATTAGAGTTCTTGCTTGCTGTGTAAGTTCATCATTATTTCACTTTCTTATGATATAATTTAAGTTACCAGTAAAGATTTATTATACTTACTTTGCTTTTTTTCACATTTTTTAGCTCCGAAGCATAAAAGTCGGAATTATTTTTGAAAAATAATCCGACCATGATTGCGTCTACTTAGGGCAGGTTTCTGCTGTCTGCTTTTACAAAATCGTTCTCCATGGTAAAGGTACTTTACAGAATTTATAAAATATTGCATATAAATCAAACAAAAACAATGGATAATATAGGAAAATCTTATTAGAACCGTTTCGAAAGCTAATATATTACAAGTAGGCGCAAGTAGGCAAACGAGGTTTACAAGCAGGTGACGTCATCATAAACTCGACCAATCAGGAGCGTTTTGTGTCACGTGACAAACGTTAAAAAAATGCCTTATTTACGGACTTTTAAATAAATAAATTATTTTTTTTTAACTTACGTTAATACATTTTTTAACTGTTATGTATACTGGTAAGAATAATTGACACTTTATTTTTCGCATTTTTTAATACCAATACAATTCCAGAGATATTCAATGGCAAAGATAGTGTTTTTGAGGCTCTTATACATTTTATTATACGGGATAACGAAAATGTTACTTGCGTATATAACTATAACTCTTAACCTTTTCTTACGATGTTTATGAAAAACTAAACTAATATAAAACAAAAACCAAGAATTTTTTAAAAATTAGTCTCATATAATATTTAGGTATCACGCTTATAAAAATATATTTGCAGCACATCTAGTCAAATTACTAATTGTTTTTGAAAAACATAATTGCCAGATTTTACAAACGAGCAGTTAGTCATACGGGATTGGCTGAAAATAGTACAGTCAGCGCAAAAATTGGTGTCCTTATGAATAGCGACGCACAGTGGGACGAGTCATAAAACGTGCAGGGAAAATTTAATTTAATAAAAACTGTTCAGAATCATTCAAGGAATACGGATAACCCTTTTTAGATTTTTTGAATACAATTTTGGACCTCGGGAATGATGACCTAATAGAAAAATTTTCAGACTAATACAATTTTTTTAAAAAATTTACCATATTCCTGAAGGACACTGAATACTTTTTGTGCAAAAAATCTTGTTCTGTAAAAGCGACCATTTTCGACATAACGGGTATTTATCAATAAATAATTGACCAATATTTTACCGAAAAATGTGTCAGTTTTGGAAAAAGAATATAGATTAGAAAGTCTTTGGGATCTTCACTTTAATAAATACTAAAAGACCATGTCTGCCAAAATCTAGAAAAAAGTTATACTTTTTTGTATAAGTCTCAAAGTTTTTCTATTCGGCCATTTTTCCAGAGATCCGAAAATGTGTTCGAAAATTCTAAAACAGATTATCTGTATTCCTTAAATGATTCTAAATAATATTTATCGAATTAAATTTTTCCCGCACGTTTTATAAGTAAAAGTTTCTTTGGCGTAAAAAAATTTGAAAGGTTATGGCCGTTTGTGGAAAAAAAAATGTTGCATCTTATTTTCAGCCTAATCTTGATCATTCTTGCGCCGAAAATTTTTTAAATAAAAATCATGGTTTGAAAACAATTTCCGGAAAATAAAAAAACAAACCAAAAATCCAAAAACAGGAATCATGGATCGGGGAAGTAAAACTTGGTCCAATTTTTATTCCCTACTTGTCAAGTCCTGCAAAACAAAACATTATTTTATCGGTATTAATTTTTAAAGAATCTTAACTGACATAAACCCATTACATTCAGAGTCGGGCCAGCTTTTAAAATATAAATATTTTTTAAACAAAATTTAAATTAATTCTCGGCCTCTTCCAAAAACGAACATATCTATTGCTAATATACCTGAAATTCAGTTTTTAATTTTAAATCTGGAGCCAATCAACTGCCAAAATCAATAGAGCATGTTTATTAAAATAAATAATAACTACTTTTTGTGACGCCACAAGGCTCTTGCAAATGGATCAAACAAAAATATGTGCAGCTAAAAAAATTTAATCCGACGTCATACGCTTTTTAAAACAGTTTGTATGTTTTAAATTTTTCATTTTTTGGTAGTGTACAGGGTCTTTGATTATATTTAGGTGGCTTCTGGAGCCTTTATTTTTGAAGACAGAAAAAAATGTTTTATATAAAATTGTAGGTTTTTTCCATATTATCTTTTGAAATTATCAGTAAAAAAATATCGCAATAAAAAAATGGAAAATACAGGCAACTTCAACTTTTTTAAATGGAACACCCTGTATATCATGCGCTACAATAAATGATCTTTTTTTTCTGATTTTAAATATATATACATTGATGATATTTGGATGAACCATTTTTGAGATAATTAAGCTTAAAATATAAATAAATTGAAAAAAAATCATATTAAAATCAAGAAAGCTATGAAAACAATAAATTTGTTTTAATTAATTTGACGTATTGATATTGCAAAAAGTTGAAATTTATCATTATAACTATTAAAAGTAGTTTGTATTGCTTTTTTGTCGATGGGCTTCATTAGGCGTCTTTTTTATGGTGACAATAATAATGTAACGACAGTGCAAAGGGAATATTAATCCTTAACAACGGGAAGCATCTATCGATACTATTAAATACATAGTAAGAAAGTTTATTAAACGAAAAAGCTTTAAAATAATGAAAAGGACTGCAGCACGAAATGAAAACAAAGTTTTGGATATCCTCGTTTTTTTGGGATAATTATTATACTTTTTCTATTGGACTAGCACTAACTACTTTTAATAATTTTAAAAAATCCTGAAATATCAATCTCGGATGCGGCATCTGAACTTGATAAAACAGATTATACAATTTATTTAACCTTAAAATTTTACAAATGTTATCCTTTATTTATGTCAGAATCTTCTTGAACAAAACATGCAGGTCCGACCTAAGTATGCATTGGAAATAGCTAGGTTTATGCAGCAGGATCCAAAGTTTTTAAATAAAATTCTATTCACCGACAAGTCTTCCCTCGCTTTAGCAGGAATATTTAATCACAAAAATAAACACTTTTCGTCCAGAGAAAACCCTCACCAAATTTAGCAACATAACAATTTTGTGGTTTCCATGGCTTTCTTGATACTAATATAAAACTTTTTTGTAATTTATTAATAATTTAATCTAGAATATCTTAAATATGGTTCACCCAAAAAGATATTTCATTGTAGCGCATAATATACAGGGTGTTTCATTTAAAAAAGTTGAAAATGCCTATATTTTTCCATTTTTTTATTGCGATATTTTTTACTGATAATTTCAAAAGATAATATGGAAAAAATCCTAAAGCCTTAGAAGCCACGTAAATATAATCAAAGACCCAGTACATAGGTACAAAATTAAACTAACTATAATACTGAGGCTGAATTTAATCCAAGAATGATGGTCAGCGTTGTATTTTGTCGAATCAATGAAAATGTATGATCAAATAGCTGATAGCTGCTAAAAGCTAATAGACTGCTACTGTTGGTGTTGACTCTTAGGCATTCACTTAACCGAATACAATGGTGCAGAGACGGGATCAGAAATAGAACCAGGTGATCTTTGGTGATAAATCTCATTTCTGTATTGTAAACAGGTGCCGTAGTAAAAGACGTCATCCTCGGTTTGAAAAGGAAAGATGTTAATATCACAACGTGGGTGTAATGAATAGTACAGGGTGCAATCAAATATGGTAGAAGGATACCTTTAGTTTTTATTAGAGGTAACATAATGGCTCTTCGGTTAAGTCAGAAAGTAGTGAAACCACATGTCTTTCTATATCTTCTAATGATCGAAAACCTCATTTTTTAACAAAAGTAGGCGCACGGTATTACGCAAGGCCAAGTTTTGGCCTGACGCACGATTTCTGTTTGTTATACGAAATATTTTACCGTGTCTTCCCCCTATCATAACATTGATAAGGTAGTTATACCAAAAACGTTTATGTAAAATAAGAGCCAAGTCTTTGTTCAAAAATCTCCGCCTCTAATCTGGCCAACATGTATCTTTTTGGATGAAATTTTTGTATATTCTCCGAAAATTACGATTAAAGTATCATTTAATTCGGAATATTACGTAAAAAGTTTAAGTCCCAAAAGGGGCCAATAAAAATTGCCAAAGTTATAAACAATAAAAAAAATTTTTTTTTTTGAATATCTCAAAAACTATCAAAGATATTCAAAATTTGAAAAAAGATCTGAAAAGAGAAGAAAACATCAAAAAAAGTCCCACTTTCCGGAACTGTATGTTCAATATTTATAATTTTTACAGAGCCCTAAAAATAGCGCTAAAAGCGGGTAGTCGGGCTTCCGTGCGCGATTCGTCACTCGGACACGGTAACAACAGGCGCGGAAGACAGACTACCCGCTTTTAGAGGTATATTCAGGGATGTGTAAAACTATAAATATTAAAGATACTGTGCCGGAAGGTAAAACTTTTTTTTAGGATATTTTCTCCTCTTTTCATATATTTTTTTAAATTTTAAATATCTTTGATAGTTTTTGAGATATTAAAAAAAAACACCCCTACTTTTTAAATTGTTTATAACTTTTTCTTAAACTTTAAAATTAAGGATTTATAACACTATACTAAATTTTATTCTGTTATTATCTTTAAATATAAAACTAATAGAATATATTATATATAAATGGTAAAATTCTTTTTTTGTCACACCTAACAAACCTTTTAGAAAAGAATTTTGTACAAAAAAAACTGAATGTTTTAAAAACTATTTTATATATCAGAAAATCAACAATTTAAAAATTAAGATAAAGTGTCCTTAAGTCTTTAAGGAACTTAATTAAACCTCAATTAACGCGTTTTCTCTTGTTAAAAATGTAATTTTAGATACGATTCTTAACGGCCAAAAAGTACCTAAATTAAAAAAGATAAAATGAGATGACAGTAGACTTGCTTTTAGCCGGGAAAATCCTGAAACTAAAATATTAATATAAAATACGACCTAAAATGCAAATGGAACGTTATAATTCCAAGTAAAAAGTCAAACATAACGCTAAAACGGTGAAAGCGGAAATAGTATTTGCCTAACGCTTCTGACTGACGATTTCCATCCATGATGGCCGATAAATCAACGAATAGCCTATCTCTTAATGCCACATTGAATTATGGCTTAAAGGGGATTAATTCGTTATATGATTTATAAGTCTATATCATTAAATAAACAACGATCGGAGCGCCATTGTTGTTTGTTTGCGTTTAGTCGAGCAGATTGAATTTGTTGATTTGTCTGGGCTGAAAAGATCAATGTCAAAGTAATATTGCAAATTTATAGCTGTTTACGTACGTGTAAATTATTTTTTTTGCCAGTTAAACGTTAAAATTTAGTAAACATCATTAATTATTAATTTAAATAGGCTTTTAGTTTTTAAAAAATGGGACCAATTCAGTCCTGGTCCCAGGGTATAGCGAACTGAGCTTGCTCAGGCCTATTAACCCCTATGGTCTTCGCTATACCCCGGGACCAGGACCGAAGTGGTCCCATTTTTTAAAAACTTTCCAGGCGAGTAACTCATCGAAAACTTATTGAAACATAAAAAAGAAAACTATAGAAAATATTTATTAATTATTGATTTGTTGCTGCGACTGGAGTATTTATCATTTACAATTTTACAAATTCAAAATCCTTTATAGTTCAAGCGTCGACCGTCGTATCAAAGAGTAAACCGGAATAAGTACAAAAATAGACTTTATTCCTCGCAAAAGGGCAAAGGAATTTTCAGTTTTTGTTTTGAGTGCATACAAACAGGGGTACCTGATGTACTTGGCTAAAAGGTACGACACCGTTTCCGGGACTACCAGTTGGAAATAGCAAAAAAATATAATACCTTAACTTAAATACCCATGATTTTCACAATATTTTTTTAACCGTTTATGAGGTTCTACTTACTGTCAGACCATAATATTTATTCTGCTCAATCATATTCCGCGTTTTAGTAAATTATGCCGTGTTTAAAATTTTGTGTTCACGTTTTTGATATTAAATTTAAGGTCGAAAATATGTGCCTGCCAGAGCTTCTTAATAGTACTTCAAGTACATGTACTAAGTTTGTGATTTTTTTAAAAAGTACTTTAAGTACAATAAAATTACTCGTTAAAATGTACTTGCTTTTCCAAGTTTATTCAAAAAGTACTTGAAGTACTACCCAAGTATTTTACTTGAGGAAAAACATTGTACTTGAAGTAAAATAAAGTACTTGAAGTAAAACAAAGTACTTAAAGGAAACCAAAGTAACTGAAGTAAATAAAAGTACTGAAAGTAAAAGTAGTTTTACTTGACTACCATTTTTATTAATAACATCAAGTTAATTGAGCCTGAAATGTATTAGCGCCTGTAAGTCTGTTACTGTGATGTATGCATTGAGATTTTTAGCAAAGTTATTTTTTTGGAAACTTTTTCGGGTTTGGAGGTCTAATATACTTTTTTAATTCGATCCGAATGCATTTTTTATTTTGAAACCCTATAACCTTTCAAAACTAGTGATTAACCATATTTTCTGCAGTTTTACCCTTTTAATAAATCATCATTTTTTTTTCTTTTTTTAATAACAAACGTATGTTAATCTAATGCACGTACCCTTAAGTCATAAACCTTTAATTATTTTAAGTATTAATTAAAACAAGTTGATTTCGTATTAAAAAACATAATAAAGCTGGTAGAAGAGCTTGAAAAGAAGAAAGTGACGAGCTAATGATTTTCAAATAAAATTTTAAATACAGGTATTTTAAAGTGGTGCTAGAAACACATAAAAAATATTTTCCAAAATTTTTTAAAGTAATATTTATATTTTGATGTTTTTTTTAAAGTACTTATAATATTAATGGTATTTAAAATAATTGTAATTTTACCATTCGTGGTGCCGTTAACAATTGAGGCGTGTTTAGCAAAAACAGCATAAGTCCAAATTTACCGAAAATGAGTTTATGGCGCCAACAGGGCACAAAAAAATTCCATCGATACATATAATTTCTCAAAAACAACATAGCTGCCAAAATATAGCCGTTTAAAATATCGTTGATTCTGGAAAAACCCATAAGTCCGTCAGTTCCACGCAAAAACCCATATGTCCTTGGACTTACGCGCTTCTTGCTGGAAATTAAAGGGAGATCCGTCCGTCGTGTTTTTTTTAAAAGTTTTTAGGTTAGTCTGATTGGCATACCATTTTTTTTTTGTCGTGAATTGGAAATTAGTGGAAATAATGGCAAATAATGACGAATTACTGAGGGGCCCAAAAAAAAAAACAAACAAAACGGAAACAATCTTTGATTAAACAGTTAAAAGTTCAGGGTAAAGAACATGTAAATCACAAAGGAAGGCTGATTGTAGCTCGGAAACGGGAAAACATGCAGGTAACGCATTTTTTTTCGGTTTAACTATTAACTGATATTTACACTTTTTTTTTTTAAATTTTTTTAGCTGTAAAAATGCATGTTTTGATAAAATTTGAAAAAGAGGATGGGGGGCCATTTTTTTAACTTTAACGAAATGGGCGATAAAAATCCCCGATTCACACTTAGCTGGACTGATTTCAATGAATCAAATCCAAAGAAGGCGTTTAGAAGTAATGTAGTTAATAAAGCACACGGGGTCATTTTACCTATAAAGTGCGTAAAAAAAAAAGGAAAAAGGGTTTTGTAAAAAAGGCTTTTTTAGTTTGTAGGAAAAAAAAGCCCCACGCCCCCGGCCCCATTGGGTTCCCCTTAAATGATAAAAAGGGGCATCCCGGGGTGGACAAAAAACTCTCATAAAAAAGGGGCCTAAAAAAACCCCGGGAATAAAAAATTTAAAAACTTTAAAAAACTCATATTCAAAATTTCCCCGGCCCTCATTTTCGGAAAAAAAACCCAAATTGCCGCTACTTCCAAAAAACTCTTACCCTTAAAACTATCACACTATGTTTTTTGGAAAATTTTGTATAAATATACCCTACAAAAAATACTGGAAGATCTTTAAAAAATTTCAATATAAAATTTGGTTTTCTAAAAACGGACACTTGTGCAATTGTGATAAATTTGCACAAAGTATCAACGTTTTTGGTCTAGAGCCAGAAGAAAAAAAAGAGCATCGGGGGAAAGAGAGCTACATTTTGAAAAAAGGAGATGCATTTTTTTATTTAAAACGCAAATATAAACAAAAAATAAAGCGGGTGAAATAATGTGCATAAGCTTTGACTTCATGCAAAATTTCCCCCTCCCCCAAACCTTCAAACCCCGGGATTTTACTGTCGCCCCTGGTATTGTGTTCGGCATTCACGATCTGGCACTGATGAGGCCACAATGTATACCTACCTAGAAGGTGAAGGTAAAAAAGGTCAAATGACGTAAATCTATGATTTTCATTATTTAAAAAAAAAAATTATAATCGAAATATAGTAATCTTTAGTATGGTTCCCGGCCAAAACAAGAATCGTTATGGTTCATTTTTTGTATACATTGGTTATGTATTAAAAATAGCGGATTCTGTGGGTATGTATTTCCCTGCGAGGTCATTCATATTTGCATAACGATTCTGACTTTGCCTTAATTGAAAAAAAAAGACGTCTGAAAGAGAGAAATACCAGCCGAAGGGATAAAATAATATTAGAACTAGGAGAAAAAATCCATTTCATCTGATAAAAATGAGTCAAGATTTCTTTTTTATATGAAAAATGCAACATTAATTTTTTTTTTTAAATCCTAAACCTGCCATTAATATTAAGAACATCGAAAATGAAAATTAGTAGTACGGCTCCTGGTATTCTTTATTTAAGAGACAGTTATCTGGACCTTTCCGTGTCAGCAAAGTGGCAAAAAAAAATCTCCCTTTACACTACCTTTCCCTTATAATGGTCCACTGCCCATTGCATCTAATAAAGTTGAAAACTTGAAATCTTTGCTACCTTTACTTCGATTGCATAAAAACAAAATATATTACGAACGTATTCTTTTGGGTCCCCCCAATATCCGGGAAAAAGCAGCGGATATTGAAGAAGACGACAAAACAGTGGTTGCGAAGATTAAAGTGTATGTTTAAATTAGATTCACTTTGTTGTTAACAAAAAAAAAATTTAAAAAATAACTTATTTTTTTCCCCCCAAAAAAACCCCCCCATGTCCATTGATTTTTTTTTTAATTTTTTTTTTTTAAATGACAAAAATTTTGAGCTCATATAACAAAAAAATTGGTCTGTATAAATTACACCAACTCGTAAATGCTTTTTTTAAAAACCGCTGTTTAAACACCAAGGGGTTTTTTGAGCTCCTATTTTTTTTTTTGGACATATGCTGTTTTTGCTAAACACGCCTCAATTGAATTGCAAGCTGTATTGTATCAGAGTCAACAGAGGTCGAGCGATCTTCTTGTTTTAACCTGTTTGCGCGATTATCTAGCGTAAATAAATTGGCGTACTTGATTGATTTCTGTTTACTTTAAGTACTTTTTATAAACTTGAGGTAATTTTTTACTTCAAGTACTTAAAAAAATACTTCAAGTACAGAAAATTACTTAAAGTAAAATTTTACTTCAAGTATTATTTTTGATATTATTTCTGCACACAAAAATATTATTAAAATTGTGGTCGTATCAAATGGCCTTTACAAAAATATTAATAAGTATTTTATTTCGCCAAAAAGAAAACACATCGTGTACACTATTGAGAAGGTTGCACAGCGAGAAGTGTTTACTTTTAATTATAATTACATATGTCTTTTAATTAGGTGAAAGAGTTGTTATAGAGCAACAAAATTTTTAATTCGAAGATTCTAATAATTTAAAACAAGGCATAAATATTTTAATTAACATATATTTACTGTGGTGTATAATATATTTCCAGATAAAAAAGATTTTTGTGTGGACCCAGTTTTAACAACAAATTTTTTGTGTGCAAAAATATTCTTATTTGGGATTTATTTTCTTTGAAATTGTCACCACTCTTAAAAAACTTTTATTTTCTCCGAATCTTTTCTAGTTCAATGGAGATATTACATTTTTCAAATGAGAAAAATATATCGTCTATATTTGCACTAAAATTTTCCATTTTATGATTTCGATAACTGGAACGTTGGGTAAACAAAAGTGTAAAAGAGTTTCTTTATTGATTTAGGACCATTCGAAATCGCAAAAGCTTAAAATTTCCAACAGTATTTGTCTGTTTGCCTCTATTTAGATCGTCTCTGTGTAGAAAGCTTTGACTTATTTGGAAATCAGAGTCTGTGTGTACCAGCTTTTAATTATAAGGGGG
>JAHBCN010011623.1:0-28589 GCA_019359885.1 Listronotus oregonensis
GGTCAACAGGAGAAGAAAAGCGGCTGCGGGCCTATTAGTCAGTCTTACCGACAAATTAAAACCAGCGTGCGAGAGGGAAGGCAATACATTTATTCTTTTTTTTTGCTCGCTTGTTTGCACGGTAAGGTTCCCCAGGTATATACTGAAGATACTACATGTTTTAAAAAAATTCTATTCCAATAAGTCTGAGCTGGGATTCTGAAAAAAAAAAGGAAGGACAATATCAAAATGGGGATCACATTCCTTGTTCTTTTAAAGGTAACTTATAAGTTTGTCATTTTAAAAAGAAATAAAGCAAAGGAATGTCAAAAAATTTGCTTACAGAATTGGGCCTTGTTTGTTATGTTTACAGTAGCACGGTAGGAAAGTGGAGGAATAAAATGAGGAACTAATTAAAAATAAGTTCCGTTTTGTTTATACCAAACACGTTTTAGACCTATTTTAAAATTTAAAAAAATGGCTTTAGGGTTTTTTTAAAACAACTTTAGGTCTTGAAAAAAAAATGCATCTAACTTCATATTAGAGTGTTGGAGTAACAAGGGGAAAACTAGTTCACACCAGAATTCATACCAAAACCTGTTCTAAATTACATGACGATAAGAAAGGATTAAAAAAAAAAAGTGTAAAAAAAAAATTTTTTTTTGGGGATAAAAAAAAAATATAATCGCTTCCTAGAGCTTCAAGCATATACCTCTAGAGGCAGCCTTGTTGCTTGACCCTGCGAATGAGGTCAAACCAGTACATCTTTTTCTCTCGCTTCGAGGGTGATGTTGGTCAACGCCCGCAAGTAGATACTGAAGATCCAAAAAAAAAAAATTGCTATCGAGATCGTTGCTACCAACTAAAATTCACAAATTTTACAAAAAAGAAGACTACTTTGCATCTGTCAAAAATTAGAAGCATCGTTGGTTCGTTTTGCTTCTCATTCATTAAAACTAACAACCAAGTTAAAATCTGAAAAATTTTAAAAAAATGTTGGTGTTAAACCAATTTTCCGATTATTCTAACGCCCCAGTTCAACAAATTTTTTAACCGTATGTGATAATGGAGGGAATGCGGAAGTAAAAAATACATTTCATACCTCCAACCCAAAGCAGATAATTTTGATTTCTGTCTCGCTGTTTTAACAGTTATTGGTTAATTTAGATATGCACAATATATTTATTTTTTGGGCCCCGTAAATTGACTCAAATTAATCTAAAACTGTTTAACCATTTTTTTTTAGGGGGTTTGGATAGCTGGTGATGACTTTTAATAATTGGTGCCGACACCCCCCAGCGCTGGATTTTCTATTTATACCAACAAAAAACTATTTCCTCTGTCTGATACTACTGTCCTCGGTGCTCTGGGTGTTGGTGGAACCCTTAAAAGACCAATTTTAAAGTCTGGATGCAGATGTATCAGCAAGAACATAACAAGACCATTTCCACCACTGCTTGTGCTCAAATGCTGTCAACCATGTTGTATTATAAGAGGTTTTTCCCCTATTACATTTCCAATGTTTTAGTAGGTCTGGATAATGAAGGTAAAGGATGTGTTACAGCTATGACCCTATAGGTCTGTGAAAAAGCAACATATAGAGCGGGAGGCTCAGCTGGTGCTTTACTTCAGCCTCTCTTAGATAATCAAATTGGTAAAAAAAATATGCTAAATGTGAAGGAAGAGTCAGTTACTCAAGAAAGGGCACTTTCAATTATTAAGGATGTATTTATATCTGCAGCTGAAAGAGATATTTATTGGGACACATTTTATAAATATAATTACTAAAAATGGAATTAAAGAAGAGGTATTCGAGTTGAGAAAAGATTAAGAAACTTTTTATTCAGGACCTTAATCATTATTTTTATTGTATTTTGGTAAATTTTTTCTTTAATAAATAATAAACCAAATTACCTTCATTTAATCCAACCTAAAATTTTATCATTTTAAATTAAATTTTTAAGGAAAATGCTAGTAATATACTTCAAATGAACTTAAGATTTTATAAAATATTTATTTTTTGTTAAGTGAAAAAATATGAAAATGTTCGTATTAGTTTCAAGCAAAAAAAATAGTGCAAATACAATGAAAGATTGGCCATTGTAGATGCAATTATTTGTCATTTTTTTTTGCTGGAGTTGTAAATTTTAAAGAACACTGGATTATTTCTGTAAGATTGATTTACCAATATATATTAAATTCTTCCGAATAAGAATTAATTTTTTTTAACATAAATATGCTACATCTTATAATGATTAATGTATATTAGATATAAGTCGATTTTTTAAAATTTAATACTAGCCAATTTAACCAATTCTAAACCTGACAGGTAAACTCTGGGAAGTTGAAGAGGTAAGTGGATAAAGGCAGTATGTGACATTATGGAAATTGTGATATTTACACTAAAAGAAGGTGATATCTGCCTATTTAGTCCAGGGCATTTAAATCAAAATGCCCGTATAGCAGAAATATTTTGAGCCAGCAGATATCGAAACTGCGGTTTTCTGCATTGTGTTCAGGAAGGTCCCAGAAAACGACTCTAGGACGTCTGCATTGCATCATTTCTTGCACCATTATAGGAACGACTGCAAACTCGGAAAAATCGCTCGGAAATCGTTACTCGCGGAGATTTCGGAACTGTCGAACTCGATTCTGGCATTAGAATTACCCGGATGTGCTCGGGGGTGGCTCTGTGGGGGTGAATTTGGGAGAAATGGCAGCATGCCTGAAAATTTGTTTAAAAATCCGATGATTTACATGGGTTTGCAAAAATATTTAAGCAAACACATGTAGTCATGGACAATTTAATAGATCCACCGGCCTCTTTGCTTTGGCTCTTTACGGGCACCAAAGATGTGCGCACGAGCGAAGAACCTGCGATTGAGCTCGTCCAAAGCTATCGAGCAAAAGCTAGACATCCCAGAGCACACGCGGGGAATTCTAATGCCAGGATCGAGTTTGGCAGCACCGAAAACCCCCCGTGTAACGAGTTTGGAGCGATTTTCAGGCATGCTGCCATTTCTCCCCCAATTCACCCCTACAGAGCCACCCCGAGCACATCTGGGTAACTCTAATACCAAAATCGAGTTGCAGCCCTGAAACCCCGAGTAACGAGTTTGGAGCGATTTTTAGGCATGCTGCCATTTCTCCCCCAATTCACTCCCCAGACACTCCCACAGAGCCACCCCCGAGCACACCCCGGAAATTCTAATGCCAGAATAGAGTTTGGCAGTTCCGAAAACCCCCCGAGTAACGATTTCCGAGCGATTTTTCCAAGTTTGCAGTCGTTCCTATAATGGTGAAAGTAATGATGCAATTGGAAAATGCATTTTTCAGCCCAGAAGGCATTTTTCAAAAAATGCATAAACCAGACTTCCCAGAGTCGTTTTCTGGGACCTTCCTGAACACAATGCAAAAAACCGCATCTAGATATCTGCTGGCTCAAAATATTTCCGCTATTTTTCCCAACTTCCCTGGAATAATTCTAACTGTATCTCTTTTGGGCGTTATTGATAGTTACTAGTTAGCACTAAGTAACTATCGATAATCCCTTAAAGAAAGATAGAAATCACCTTCTTTTGGTATAAATATGGGAAATATATATAATGTCACATAACACCTTCATCCACTTATGTCTTCAGTTGTTCTTGTATTATTAACCTCCTAAAAATTACTTGTTGCAAATTAAATGTAGTAGAGATCGAACGCTGTAAGAACAACACCGATACGTCACGGTCTCATATGGCAAACTGATATAAAACCGTGACGTATCGGTGTTGTTCTAACAGCATTCGATCTCTAATTTGATTTCTAATTAAAAAATTGTTATTACAATTGTAGCTCTATTCTTTAGAATGTTATACATACATATATGGTGAAATAACATGAAAGTAATAACCCATTTGAGTATTTTGTTGAATGTTGTTTGTATTTAAAAAAGGAATTTTATTTAATAATTAACATTATTCGAGTTACCATTTATTTAATACAAATTATCAATAAACTTAACACAATTTTGTGTTATAATAAATTCTTTCAAAGATTTATAAAACAAAAGTTATTAAGAATAAGAGTGGTGTATCTTCAATAAATGCAAACACCTAACACGATGTCCAGTATGTGACCTAAAGTACAATTAACAGTGACGATTATATCCAGTGGCAAATTATTACTTTTTGGGTGCAGGAGTCTCTATCGGTTTGCCCTTATCTTTTCCCCTTAATTTTATTCCAATTGCTCTTTCTATTTTTCCGAGGACAACATTATTTGGTATTCCTTTGCCTGCTTCATAATCTGTAATAACCTGTGGCTTTTCATTAATTTTTGTAGCCAATTCTTTCTGGCTGATACCTTTGGCTTTGACCCTGCTGAATGAGTTTGCCAACATCAAGAGAGATTGTTTCATGTCTCAGTTCTTCTGTCTCTCTATCCAATTTTGCTGTATTTTTGGTGGTGACGTGTTGTTTGTTACTTCCAGCACCCCAAAAGGCAAAATATTGCGGATAGGTTGTATATTCTAGAATAGTTGTTAAACTCACATTTCATCGTGTATCGACTGGAACACCTTGTCGCCGGGCGGCATTAACAGCCTGTTCACTCTTCATCGCAGAAGCCTTGGGGGCTCGCTTTTTAAGTACGGTTACTGTATCCCAGTCAGACATTTTATTTAATTTTTTTTTTAGATATTTTGCGCTGCAAAAATTTTTTCGTTTTGACAAGTTAAATTTCAATACACGTGAATTTCGCCGACTACGGTTTATTTCAGTACTGCCAATCTAAAGAACTGTTGTTCTACGATTTTCGCTGTCACTACATGTCTCCACATTGACAGGGACAAACTAGCTCAAAATGACCCGTCAATATTAAAAAGTGCTCGCCGACCAATATCAACACGCGGAGCGAAAGGGAAAGGTTTACTTATAATTTATATTTTCATTCTCTCTCGCCCGCTGGTTTGCACCAACGACTATACACTAGGTAGGCATGAGCTAAATAGCGATATTTACAAAACGCCGTTATCGGCGATCGCGATTTAAATAACGGCGATTTAAAAGCGTTATTGCGATCGCGACTTTTCGCACTACGTCAAACTAGTGTTTTCATTATTTGCGGCTATTAGCGCTCTCGAGTGATTCATTTTGCTATGGCATATTAATTTCACTTGCCTGCCTCGTATTATACTGATTATAAACTGTAAAACTCGAGCTTAGTTTTTTTATGCAAAAATAAAGTAAAATACTTACTCCTTTAAATACACCTTCTTTTTGGTAACTATATGGAATAACTATATACAATATTATAAAAAACTGTAATTCGGCTTCATAGTTCAGTGAAATACGTTGCATTTCGCTATATATCACTCAACGCGATTAGCTGTGTTGCATGTTAGTTGACGCGATTTCGCATGTTTTAAAAAATCGCTGTTTCTGTCAATCGCCGTTTTTTGCGATTTTTGTTAACATTTGCTATCAGCGATTTTTCAATAACGGCGATTAAATCACCGGTAGTGATATATCGCTCATCCTAACCAAGGGACTGCTCAGATTGCCGAATTTGTCTGCCAAGATCAAATTCGCTCCGACGTCACCACCGGTGCCGCTTAAATTAAATTTAAAGGGAAAATTACGTTATACGTCTAGTTTTATTATTTTAACTGCCCTAAAGTATTTTATTACAACAGAATACCTGAAAACGAGTATATAGACATAAAAGATTTACACACAAATTTATTTAGAAACAATAAATCACAACAAGCATAAGAAAAATATAGATATTTTTAAACAATAAATACAATAAGCATAAGAAAAATATAGATATTTTGATTAATAAATAATAGTTGTCACATTTAATTATTGATTACGGTTATATAAACATAAATTTAAAACTTAAACATTTAAAGAGAATAAATCACCTAACCTTACAGATGATATAAACTAGAAAACATATTTTAATTTATTTACATTTTTTTAATTTACATTTTTTTTTTAATTTTTCCTTTATTGTACACTATTTTACACTTTTTTAAGTAAGTGCTTTTTTGAAGGTGTATTTTAGGATTACGTAGGTAGAAAAAGTGTAAAATTGTGTAAAATATTTATGAATAACAAATAGACCTTATATTAAACAGGAAGCCTATTTGCTCAAAGAATCGTGGCCATTTACCTTTTTTGTCCTAAATCGAATTGTTACACACAATTAACAAAACGAAACAAATGTTTATTTATTTTCTCTAGTCCAAACTACACTAAAAGTACTTTATTGAATGCCAATTGTTCAACAAAATCACAACAGAAACCAGAAAACCCTTGAAATTACACACGATCAAATGGTAAAATGAATGTAAACAAAATTATTTAGCACCGGTGGTGACGTCACCGCCGCTCCCTGCTTCCGCTAAATTTTCTAACGTACGTTAAATGGACCTGAGCAGTCCTTTAGTATATAAGTCGTTGGGTTTGCACAGCCAACCATTATTTGAATCGGCGACTCAGGTACCAACGGCAATGACTTGCTTTCTCTTTCCAATGCGACCACGTTGCCACGTTTTCAATGCTTTGTTTTATAGTTTTATCCCTTCAGGTTAGAGGTCGTCCATTAATCACGTGAGGCTCGAAAGGGGAGGAGGGAGTTTGACAAAAATCACGAAATATTACAAGGAGAGGGGTGTAGTAAGATATCACGTGTATTTATTTTGTCGTTGAACGTGCGATTTCTAAACATCCAAAAAGCGGCGTTAGATTATATATTGGTTATAGATTATTAGGTATAGATTATACTTACCTGTAATTTTAATGATAATATTTTAAAATTTTTAAGATACTTTGTACTAAAAAATACACATGATTTCGGGTAGGGGGTGGTGGTTACTCTTAAACCTCACCACGAGGGAAAAGGGAAGTTAAAAAAGTGCTGAAAAGCATCACGTGATTCATGGACGACCCTTTAGTATAGGTTCGAAGGCTATTACAGAACTGCGCGACAATTATGCGTTTTTGACTTTTATTTTATGTATTTTTATGATATGACGTACTTTTAAAGTGTTATGCTTGGGTTACTTGTTCTTTTTTAATTTTTATTTTCTAACGATTGTGACTTATTTAAATGGTTTGAATGTGGCTGTGTGTACCCAATTTTTAGTTGTGATAGCTCTAAGCTAAGTATTGTAATTCTTTTAATATATATTTGATTTGCTAAAATATTTCCTGAATAAAGAATTTAATTATAATAATGGCAATGGGTAAAAAAATATTTTCGCTGAAGCCTGCTTTGAACATTGAAAATGAAGAATACGGTACTGCTGTAAATATGAATTAATCGAAAAATATGTTTATTCTTTTCTCTTGCATCAGTGGGACACAAGCATACCGATTAATAAACAACTGACAAGGACTTTACGAATACACTACTAAGATGAAGTTAGGCGTAAGGCAACGTGGCTTTAATCTATCCAATAGAAAAGCGTGTAAAATCGTAGAAACATCGCCGGTCGTAGAAGTACCGTTTGCGGCATTTGGATTCGGCGTGGATTCGGATTCTTCGCTACAAACAAGTGGAACCGACGTCCATTTTGCCATTCGTCCGACGCTTGACTATTGATTGCTGCACCCTTTCCGCAAAATCGTACTTCAAAAAGTAAAGTTTTGTGTCGTAAATATCGGGTTTTTCTTGCTAACTCTTTCAGTTAACAGGTAAGTAAATTTGTTTTAGGATATTTTCAGTTGTGGATAGGTTTTTTGATTGTATTGTAAAGACCTTCCATGTCGGCGTCAGTCGCCCGGAGTGCTTTCATCACTAACCGAATTAATTGTCTTTCTTCCTATATTTAGTTCAGATAATGTCGTATAGAAGAATGAGTGATGGCCCGAGAGGCAACAATCGCTCTTTTTCTCAGCCATTCCAAAGTGGTCCTGTTAATCCCTGGCAAGGGGGCTCCAATGCGAATCAAGGCGGAATACTTTCTCAATTAACATCCAATCCGCAACTAGCTCTGGCTTTAACTAGTTTACTTCAGCCGCAACAACAACAACCACCATCTTTACTTTCTTTGAATACGGCCCCGGCCTTTTCTGACCGTGGCGATTATGGTCGGTTTTCTGTCAGCCGAGGCCGTGATTTTAGGCGCCCTGAGCCCTATTACAAGGTATGATATATTTTTATATCTTTTCTAGTGTACTGGAATTCTTTACAAGAATTTGCATATATTTTTTTATTATGTTTTTTTCTTTGAATGGGTAATTTAAATATAAATGGGATTTTCCTCAGGAGTATTGTTTATGTCCCGAACAGATTCATAAGGACTATTACTAAAAGTTTTCAAAGTGGTAAATTATGTTACACTATTCTACTTTTACCACATAAGTAGCTGGGATCTGCCAGTATATTTCATCAGATTCTTGTGTATTGGAAAAAGAAGCAGCTATTTTAACTAAAGAAAATATCTAACCACACAGCGAATACCAAATAAGTTTATCTTGTTTCCATTACAGAAAATCCTAAATTTTAGGTAAATTGTTTAAAAAATTATTTTATTAGAACATAGGTATTAAAACATAATATTTATGGCATGGTTATTCAATTTACAAAACATTTTTCATAATGAATCTAACTTTTATGTTTTGCCCCTATGTTTAAATCAGGAAGAAATTGATGTACTTTGTTGTACCTAATATATCAAGATTTTAATGTTTTTTCATGTCAAAGCTTATGCATATTTATTATTAGAGCATTTTTGGTAAATCCTAACTTACCAGTCTTTGGGCTACTAAAAATTATGTAAAATTTTATAAATTTTGAAAATCAAAACTCAAATACTCAGCAAAATTTTAAAAATTACTATGTAGTTACTAGTAATTTTACTGGATATCGTGGCTTAGAGGTTTATTGAAATTGATATTTTTACCTGTGTATTTTAAGGGTACGTTATCCCTTATTTTCAAATATCTTAGGTTGCAGTCAAGATACATTAGCTCAAGTTCTTCATTTGGAGCATTTAAATCCCGTTTATATTTAATTACCTACCACTGACAGTATATTTAAACTTAGATGTTTCTATGTAATTTCTCATATACCACACACTTTTACAGTGTCTTCTGTAATTATTATATGTTCTTTAAAATGTTAATATATCATGACATTTTGTTTTCACAGTTTCAATCCATTTTCTTATAGAATTTTTACTGACTACTTGTCACCATTTTATTTAATCCTAGCATTATAAAATGATATGTTTTTCTTCAACAGGATAAGTTCAAGACTTTAAATATTAGATTTCTGTGATAAATATACACCAAATATGCTTGCTTAGTCATATTTCAAGCATAACACTTAACATTATACCATATTTTAAAATGCTGCAACTTTTCCGGAAAGGTTTATCTTATTCAGATATAGTTAAATTAGATTTTTCAGAAAATATGTTTTCAACTATCATGCTTGTGTTAAGTATATCTAATTGATATCTTCAAATAATGTTGTTGTAGACTTGACATCACTGGTAAGTATCTTAAATATATGTATGCCTGATGGAAGGGCATTTTGCTTGCAATACAAAACATGTTGCTACATGTTCTGATTTTTTCGCATCTTAGCAAGTATGCATTGGGAGTTTTCTGGATGGTTTTTACAATTTTATATTGAAATGATGATTCTAGATTATACATATGTTGTTTTCAATTTTAACTAATATATTTTAAGTGTAAAAAATATTGTAACTAGAGTGATAAATTACATTATTTCTTTATTAATTATATCTATATTTCAAACTTTTGCACCAACATATTTTATTTTCAATCATAATTAGTTCTTTTATGCATTGACTTGTTTTAAGGAATAAAAGTTTATTGGAAGTCAGTAAAAACAGACTGTTTATATATTACGGCTTCCCCTTTCAAAATTTTTTTCAAATTATGCAGATCTATCATTATTCCAATAGGGGAATTTTGCTTTTATTTCATGTTTCACGGCAGTCTATTCAATGCTGTTTTTTGGAAATTTTTTACTTTTGAATTTAAGTATTGTATGATTTTATTGCTATTAGTGTTGTTTATTATTTTCTCCTTTATATGTGTTATGAAATGTTTCATACATTTTATTAATTAATAATCTGTTAAAAGTCTGGGAATCATTTTGTACTTTTCATTTTTCTGAAGTTAGCCTTTATTGAAATTACAAAGCAAATAATGTCACCATCAAAATCAAATATTTAAACATTATGAACAAGTTAGTGATTGTAAGAGCAGTGTTTACACCTTCTAGAATGTATTGTGCAAAAAGGATTAATCCAGTTTATTAATCTGGATAGTATATTTAACATTGTCAAAAAAATACTTTTTGGATCAATTTTAGTTAATTTTCTTGCTATCCAACTATTGGTTAATGATGTTAATAGGAATTGTTTTGCAGCCACAAGAAAATACAAACTTCTTAACACCTTTCCCTTTTCAATTTTTAATAGTAGAATAAGTCTGCTAGTCTTAGCCATTACTTTTTTTTAATGTTGTTTAGTAATTTACCATTTTAGTTTTTGGATTTTATATTAATTGTATTTTTTTTCTACAATCTAGGAAAATAAAGCTCTAGTTTCTTTAATACCCACCCTCTTACTCCTTATATACATATATCCTAGCATCTATGTTTATTAATATATCTTTGGAATACTCCTATGCCTATATACTTAATGCCAGTGCACATTTAAAATATTAATTTCTTTTTTAATTTTTTGGGTAACTTAAAGAAACTTGAAAATTTGTACCTAAAATATTTCAGTGAAATAAATTTGTTTTCGAAGTGGGTCTAATTTCCAATTGGTCTTTGATCTTAGCAGAACAGGATATGTAAATCTTTTGTATATACCATATGTCCTACAAAATTAGTTAGGAATGTTGGAAAATAAAATTATAACTGTTAGAAGTGTGTGTGAATATTTATTTTTACTATCTTGTAAACCAGGGTATTTTGTCAAGTAGTAATCCCTGAAAATGACCTTAATGCCTAGATAAAACCAGCGGTTTGAATTGAAGTTATATGTGATGTGTTTAATTCTTCCACAAACACTAAAGCACAGTTATATTTGTATGTTTAAAAATTAAGTTATATTTGTTTACAAACTTAAAATACTACCAGATATCACACCAAGTAATTCAGTAACCTGCCAAATCCTGCCTTTTTGGTCCTATACTTGAAACTGGTTCTGCTACACCATATATCTGGGTGATCACTAGACGTTTTTTTTTAACTTTTTTTTCTTGCAAAAAATTAAATTACTACTTATATTTTTTGTATACTTTTGATTTTTATTTTCTGAGCTATTGCTACATACAATTTCCAAAATCAACATACAAGAGCAACTTTTTTTTCAAATAAAAAATCTCTGCTATCTGTAAATGTACCTTAGAGCTTACTTATGAAGAACAAAAACTGGGCGTATTAGCTGCTGAGAAGGAACTAAAATCCCAAAAAGCGAGAGCATAAATTGGATCGAGGCAGAGCAGAATAAATGTACTGCTACATAATGTCATGGTTATGATAATTTAGTTTCTCTCCTTTTTTCTAATCTCTCCGTTTTTTTAATTTTTACCTTTAAATTTTCTGTTTTACATTTTAAGTTTAAAATATTTTTTTGCTGACAGTAAACAATAAACAGTTGACATCACAACAGTGCTTCATTAATTTTAAATTGTTTGAAACCCTAGTAGTAAGATGATTAGTGCTCAAAGTAAAATAAGCACGATATTTAGAATCTGACAGCTTATTCATATATAAAAGAAATAGTTTGGGCCTTTTAGCATGCCATGTTGGTTAACAAGCCTGTCAGATTCTTCCTAGCCTTCTCTCTGATTAATATGATGTTAACCACTTAAAGACGGTCCCCTATAATGTCCTAGGTAGCCTTATTGATTTACTTTCATACTTTTATAGTAGTTAAAAGACAGTCTTTTCATTGATGAAATAGCTTTTCAACACCCCTAAGGATTTTTCTTTACTAGTAATTTAATATCAATCTTAATTTTATTAATAAGTGACTATCATAGAAAATGGTTTAATTTAAATGTTTCAAATAACTATTGTTTTAAAGACAGAAATGCAAGTATTTTTTGTTTTCTTTTTCTAAAAAGTATTTTAATGCATTTTTAAAAAACTAGAATCGAGGAGGATTCGGAGACAGGCGCAAGAGGTCCCCTAAAAGAGATAACAAGAAGAATGACAAGAAGTCTGGCAAGAAGGATGACAAAAAAGACGAGAAAGCTAAGGTAGGTCAATAATTATAGTAAAATTGCTTTGCATTAATATAAAATCAAAAATAAAAATAAATTTGTTGAGAAAATTTATTTTTTAACCATAACTCATTAATTGTTAATTATTATATACAGTAGTGGCAAAAATTATAGCAACTTTGGAAAATAGCAAAAAATATTTAAGCTAATAACTTTCCTTAACTTACACATATTCTCAGTGTAAAATTTATATTATATTAAACATAAAACTCCAGTTAAGTTGTGCAAAAATGTATAATAAAATAAAACAATTTTTTGTCTGGAGAAAAATATAGTAACTCTACAAAATAAATTTAAAAAGTTCTTTTTAACTAAAAAATTATTATTTAGTGTAGTATCCCTTTTTCCTGATATCCTCGTCACATCTTTTTGGCATATAGAGTAACAAATTGTTAATATACTGCTCATCAATAGAGTTCCAAGCTTCTAGAAGGGCATCAAAGAGCTGTTCCAAATTGGAGTAATTTTTTGAACGGATTTTGGTAGCTACGTAATTCCACAAGTTTGCTATGGGGTTTAAGTCGGGCGACTGTGAGGGCCGAGGTAATACATCTGCTGGAATATCAAACCTAAAGGCATCTTTTCAGCCATATACGGAATCAATTGAACTTGCAAAATATCTTTATATACAAATCTATCCATAATTCCATTAATTTTATAAAGTGGACCTATACCATTACCGGAAAAACAGCCCCATGCTTGTATGGAACCACCAGCATATTTTACAGTAGGCAAAATATATTTTTTATTAAGTCTTTTACCTGCATGGCGTCTCACATAGCAAATGCCGTCACTTCTAAACAAATTAAATTTCGATTCGTCACTGAATACTACATTTTTCCATTGCTCAAGTTTCCAGTCACGATGTTGCGTAGGAAATTCCAGTCTGGCCTTTAATTTTTTTTTAAAGAAGTTTTTTGGCTGGTCTGCGTCCAAATAGTCCGGCATCTAGCCTCCTTACTGTTGAACTAAAATTTACTTGGCTAGAATTAGATATTTCGTTGACAATTTGGGTTGATGCTATAAATGGATTTTTTTGCCAATCTGAAAATAATTACGCCATCCCTTTTTGTTGTTTTTTTCGGCCTTCCAGTATTTTTCTTGGGTTTTAGTGATCCCGTTTCTGTAAATGTTTTGATTATTCGCGATGCAATAGACTTATGTAATAACAAACTTCGCGCTATTTCGCCCTGTTTCTCTCCATTTTGATGACGTTTGAGTATAATATTTCTTTAATATGTCTACTAAATGTTGCTAAGTTTTAAGCAAAACAACTACTGAAGATGTTTGGGCTGCAATGAATGCTGATAATTTTGTTTTGTCAAGGTCTAAAATGTTATTACATACCACAGTAAAAATACTGTAGAGACAAACATATTTAAAATATATTATAAACTGCTCACCAATTGGGAAGTTAACAAAATATGGGGAATTTTTAAAAGTTATTATAATGGCCACTGTTATGTCTTATTGTTAGAGGTATCGTTAAAAACTTTCTGTGACTACAATAAAATTGTTATTAAATATTTTTACTATTACCTAAATCAATGAGTGCTTTCTGACTATTAACCCAATATTCAAAAATTTAGTAGTTTTTAAGCTTATAGTAGGGGATACTGGGGTAATGAGAACCACCCCCTATATCTGGTGTTTGAATAGTTTTATTCACTCAAGACAAACTGTGTGTGTAAGGCTATCTATTTTTTTAATAAAAGATAGTCATCTTAATTACGAAATTTTAAACTTCAAACTTTTTTTTTTTTTTTGATGAATTTTTGAAAAAAGAATTTTATATTTTTAAAACATAATATTAACTCTAATATAAGTGACAACGGTAGCAGTTCTGGTATTCTAATTTTTGCTTAACAAATTGTTAAATTCCAATTTAAATAATCCAATGAAATACCGCAGCAACTAACAATAATTAAGTGACCCATCTCCTAAAACCAATTGTCCAATTAAACTTTTTTTTCCCAGGGTAATAGAAACATTTAAGAAAAAGTTCTTATTATGCCAGAACTGCATAAATACGAGATATACAGCTTAACATAGGCAAGTTTTTATTACCCCAGTAGGGATAATAACATTTATATGTGGTAATAAGAACTTGCGTTTTTCTCTTTAAATTAAAATAATGTATTTATATATGTCCTTTATTCCTACACAGGAAGGATTCAGCATGTAGCTTCTGCAACAAAAAACCTGATATCACATATATTTTTTTATTAATATCTTACCAAAATGAAACCACCGAAATGTTTAACCTTATTACCCCAGTGTCCCCTAAATACATTTCATACAAATTTACTGTTATAGTAAAAATATGTTAAAAAGAACGTAAAGTAAACAAGCCGTAAAATATAATTTTTTAATGTTGTTAATCACACTTTTTGGGAGAATAGGTGCTGTGACTGTAGGTTGTGTATGTATTGCAGTAACATTTAAAGTCATTTTAAGTGCAGGTATTATTACTTTGTTCTATATTTATTTTAAAACACTGCCCAGTGAAATATGCATAGGGCAGTTTTAATCAAAACCATTTTTTTTTTCTTGTTCTAAATGTTAAGTTTGATATTTTGATTTCATGTTTTATCGTTATAATTACCAAAATAGAAACACACCATCATTTAGTTTATGCAAACTACCCAAAAATCCTATGGTATACTGTATTAACTGTGGTTATAATTGGTTTTAAATGACATGTACTTGGTGATAAGTTTGACATAAATCATACGAATAAAGACGTCATAAAAAGTCAAACTTATCCGCTTTAATTCAATTAATCTATTTAAATTTTATTGTTTTTATATATAAGTATTTGTGTCATTAGGATAAAGAAGATAATGATACCTCCGTAGATGAAGAGGAGAAGGAGAGTAAGAGAGATTGGAAAGATGAAAAAAATACAGATGGAAAGGAGAGTGGAGATGAAGGTGAAGGTAAAATAACTAGTATTATTATTAACAATTGGGTAAATAAGAAAATTATTAAGTTCAACACATCTTAAATAAAATTGGTTAAAAAGTATTTTCACTAAGAAAGTTACAATTTATTACTTTAATTACGAGGAAAAAAATTAAACAAGCTTTTTTATCCTACACAATGTATAGTAAAAAAATTGTGCTTTTAAAATTTTTTTCCTATAAATAAGTGTTTCTTAGCTCCTACATGCTATAAAAAATATGACTTTCATAAGTAAAACAAAAACGTTTTACTAAATATTTTAATTCTCTTTGCAACTAGATTAAATTTAAATCTTAAACCTAGTGCATACGACGCACACAGGCGAAAATCGGGGAAAAGCCGGCCATAAATAGTAGTAGTGCTGATATGAATCACAAACATGTTTAATCGTAAGAAAATGTTAAAACTAAGATAACACGTTCATTTAAACATTTTTTAAAGCCCCCCCTCCCCTTGGGTTCATTTATTGCATTACATAAGCGCTGTGTAAGTACCTATTTCCTTAAAAAATAAAACTATGAAAAATGTTACTATTATTATTAGACTGTTATTATTTTAACAATTTAGGCAGTTAAGAATTTAAAATTCATAATAAGAGCGTTTATTTCGGCTCGAATTGAAGTTGGATTGAGGCACTTAACAGAGAGAGAGGTAAACCATTTTAACAGAATTGTAGGATTGAGATAGTTAATCCTGCATTTTTTCCAAATTGACTTGCCTTTGTCACTTTTGAGTGCCTCAATCCGACTTCAACCTGCGCTGAAATAAACGCTTTTTGACTGAAAATTTTTGAATTAAAATCCAAAATGACAAGACTTTTGATATACCTGAGGTTAATAAAATTGCTTATTATAAATTAAATAAAGTTGTGATTTGTTTGTTTTTGTTCTATTTAATTTTACAACTAACTTTTGTGTGTAAAAATAAGAGCAATTTAAAATACATGTTAAGAGTAATATATTTAAGTATGTAAAGTATATACAGACCTCACTTAACAATAACTTTGTAAAAATAATAAAGCCTAACCTATCTTAATAATTAAAATCAATCAATATCTTCACTATCACTTTCATCAGCAGAAACTGTTGGTTCATCAAAAAATACCAAAACTTTTGAAGGGTACTGTTTAAGCTTTTTAGCAGATGATTTTTTTCATATTGGAGATTAAAGGATCAGAAGATATTAAAATATTACAAAATATATCCTCCATGTTTTGTTTTCTTGAAAACTTCCGTGCAAGAAATTCTCTGAATCTTTTAATATCCTTGTTTCTTGATTCCTGGGCTTCCTCGCCAAGTTTCCCAATTGGAACCATAAAATATGATATATCAGAACTCTGCATTAAGATTTTATGGACGGAAGTTGGCATATTGTACCACGGATACAATTCTACAAATTTTCTGGCCGTCTCATGACAGTAGTCCTTAAAACTATCAATTTTTATATGAAAACCACTAGAAATTGTTAATAAAATTACTCTGAATCTAAATATCAAATCTTGATCAATGCCTGTAATTTCCGAAGATTTAGCAGCATTCTCAAAAAAACGGCGAGCAGTGTTGCCGTCATTAGTACTTCCAAAACCAGGTTTTGATCTATCAACCAATAGTCCCATTTCTTTAAAAAATAAGTCTTGGATTCGTTTTTTGGCATTTGCAAGTTTTTCTTTGTTTTCCTGGCCTCGCGCTTGCCATTCCTTAAATTCCATCTTATAAGATAGATGCAGCAAACACTCAAAAAAACGAATCCAAGCATGTAAAGATGACAAACCAAATTGATATCTAGATTCGTCAGTAATTTCCTGTTTTAAAATCTCAATATTGTTAAAATCTTTGGATGTTAGATTACACAAATAGCATCTCTGAGTTGAAGTATTTTCAGTTACAGCATTACACAATTTGCCATCTATCATTGTAAAATATAAAATCTATTTTAAAATACATCGTTTCCTTGAATATCAAGCTTTGTTGGTTGCAAATCTGAAATTTGTTGGTCAAAATATTGCTTTTCTCTCACTGATAGCTCTGTTGTTTCAGTGCCTAAACCGGACTCTAAGAGGTCTACAGAATCGTGTGGAGGAAGGTCTGGGATTTTCCCAGATTACAAACATCTTTTAATTTCGGGTCCCCGTTAATGAGCTGGATTGGCACCATTGATGTTAAAAAGATATTAGCATCTGAAATATTGGACTCTACAAACTGCTGTTTGTATTGACTCACCCCAGAACTCCCGTCACACCCCCATTTGCAAATTAAATGTAAATTATTATAATTTTCTTGGTTTAAAGAATTTAAAACTTCTTTTAGGGACTCAAATAACCTTAAAGATGTATGATACAGCAAACTTTGAAGAGGCACTTCAGCTACATCTTCAGTAATGTTTAGGTTTTCTGGGTAGCATCTTTTTTTCGCGGCAGTTACGGACTCATAATTAGGATAAAGAGTTGACTTATTTTGCCGAATTTCTTATTAGATTATATTGAAATTTTGTCAATTTAGCCTCTACAAAAAGCGATAAGGCTTCGTCCGCTGCAAATGGTATTTCACATTCTTTTTGAAGAGATTTTTTATATTTTGATGCACGGGTTGGTGTTGAGAATGCAACATTATTGAACACATCTGCTTCATCCAGTTTACCTTCGGACCTAAACTTCATTTGAGCAGCAAATGTTAGTTCTTCCGGGCTTCGATCTGCTCGCAACGGTTCAGTTCTTTTTGATCGTTCACTTAAATCTAAAAATCCAGTGAATGGCCTCTCTCTACTCGATGAAGTTGTATCCTGCTTTTTGGCTGGTTGAGCTTCATTCATTGACGAAGAAAACTCCAACTCAATATTTAACCAATCTCGATTTTTATTTTCAAATGCAGTTTTATTTTTTGATGCTGTTGACCATTTTGTGTCATATTTCTCGATGAATTTATATAAGACTTTTGAAGACTCTTCTGACAAGCGTTCAACTCGCATGGTAGAGGTCACTTTTTCTGCCAAATAACGACACTGTACATTCTTTCCTTGGACTGACAAATTCTTAACCAATTGACAAGTTGGCTTCTTTTAAACAAAGCAGATTTTGTTGCAGACCCTGAAAAAATAAGTTGTGATTTTGTTAATTATTTTATTACTAGCAATAGCCTATGTTCATCGGGGATAATGTAGGATTCTAATGGTAAAAGAATTTTTTAAATCGATCCAGTAGTTTCGAAGCCTATTCAATTCAAACAAACAATCAAATCTTTCCTCTTTATAATATTTGTACAGATTATACTTTGCAATCAATGGTACTTCAAATTACATTAGAAAAATCTTCCAAAATTGAGACCGTAGCTTGAAGAGTTGAATGTTAATTCTAAAAAACTACATTATCAATAGCTGTTTGGATTATAATTTATATTTTGAAACTACATGAATGATTGTTAAAAATGTTTCTTTAATTCTTAGTTCAATGTAATTAAAACAATATATTTTAATAAGATTTCGCCATTTAAAATTGGTCGCCATATTGATTTTAAACCCATATGGCAATTTCTTTATTTCTCTATTTAATTTTCTATAAAATAATGTTTTATTTTATTAAAATTGATTTATTCTTTAAGTTAGTAGGAGAAAATTATTTGTTGCGTTTGGGACCTACATTTTATAAGAATTTGGACCCAGACCATAAATCTTTAAAAATATTTTCTCGTCAAGATCCAAATTATCGCAGCAACTTAAGATGGGATCTTACAAAGGACTTGTTAAACAATAATTTAAAGCTAATTTAATTACGGGAAATCGTACTTTTACTTTAGCAAAAAGTGAAAAATTGAAATTAAAAAAAATAATAATTGTTAACTTTTCAGAACACCAGTATAAAAAACGTAAAGAAATATTTTAAATAAATATTATTTTTAATATTCTACTTACCACCAGCAATAGGCTCCATAGTTACTTTACAAAATTTTCACCCACACTTTGCCGAAAAACTGAAAATAAATTACTAATTTTCACAGGCGCTTTTGAATCGCAATGAAATAGTCTCCACGAACATCAGCTTTCAACTAAAATATTTGTGCAAGTGACAAGACTAAAAATAAAAGGGTGATTGTTTATTATACCCAGGTAACTAGATAATGAAATTATACTCAGAAGAGGCCTTAATTGCGAAGTTGGTATTTCCGATTTATGGCCGGGTTTTCCCCGAATTTCGCTTGTGTGCGACGGTTTAAGTCCACATTGGTTTTAAGAGAAAAGCGATTTTATAACAGTCTTAAAAATATGTAGTTTTAGTTTGGCAAATTAAACATTACATCTTTTGACTGTTACAATTCTGTTTAAAAACTGCCTAATTTGAGTTTTATTTACCAGGACATCGACATCATATATCAACTTTTCTTTTAAATATTATAATTTTGATAAATTGCACACTGATGTAAAGGCTACTTTTATTTGATTGTAGTTGTAGTGATTTTTGCTTTGTCAAGTTTAATTGCCATTATAAAATTTTATCAACAAATGATATAATAAAAAGCTTTAATACTTCATTAAAAAAAATATATATTTAGTATTTTTTTTTTTTTAATCCAGCTAAGAAGAAAGAAGGAGAGAAGGAGGGAAGATTTACAGGTGTGCCACGAAAGCTTCTTAACTGTTTTGTTTGCAACAAACAGATGTGGGATGGTGAATCCATGGGAAAACATGTTAGAGGTAGGTCTAATTGAAAAACTTTGTGGAAAGTTGTTTATTTTAAAAAATATTCTTTTTAGGACGTGCTCACCAAGAAATGATGAAAGCTCTTGAGGAAAGTATTCACATTTGTGTCAATATTTTAAGGGAAAACATGCGGCTTACGGAGGACCGCAAAATGATTGAGTTAAACCGTCAAAACCGCCTTAAGAGATATAACAAGAGACGTGATTCTGAACTTAGCCATTGCAACATGTGCGATTTGAAGTTCATGGGCAAAATTGTTGCCCATCGCAGGTAAGATATGTTTTGTTTGACCTTATATTTGACCAAACTGGAAATAAAGGTGACTCTTAAAGTTGTTACATAAATAATTTTTAAGCCATCATAATAAGAGGTACCTTTATTGTTTTTTTATTAAGGTTTTTACAAACAAATAACACCACACTTTAAATTTTAGGACTGATGGCCATCAGCGCTTGAAGAACTACTTGCATCCCAAATGTAAGGTCTGTGACAAGGAATTTCCTGCAAGATTAGAGTGGATTGATCATCGCTTAACTCCTGAACATTTAAGAAATCTGGCCAAGTCACTTGAAGAGGGAGATGATGAAAAAGGTATTTAACAGTATTTCAGTATTTAGGTTTTGAAACTTGATTAGACAGGGTTTATACCCGACTGAAAAACCTGTAAATTTCAGGGAATTTGAATTTAGCTATAAATATCGAGGGTTTTTTTGATGAGATTTCCTAATTGTCAGGGGAAGTGTATAGGATTTCTAGAAAAAAATGAAGAATATTATTGGAACAATATAACAAAATTATTAAACAAAATTCTGGTCTAATCACATCATAGTTGGTAAGGAGGCTTCTGCCGCTGCGTTTTGGAATCCGAGCTAAATAAATACTCGATATAGTCAATATTGAGTACAGTCATCCTGTAAAACCTATCAATAAAGAGTTAGTATATAGTCAATATTCACTAGTTAAAGGGCATAGTGGGTACAATTAGTCTTCTTTTTCTACGGGGCTGACTATATAATTTTAATCCAATTGGTTATACATTTGTCAATTAAAATGACTTGACAGATCATATTAGTTGGTAAATAAATTTCACACCAGTACTGGCATTCCACAATATTAATTTGTTGAATGTTATCATGAGTTGTTACATTTTTAATCTATCTATCTAACCTATGTATATATTGTATATATATATATATATATATATATATATATATATATATATATATATATATATATATATATATATATATATATAAAATCAGTGGTGTACATTTATTTCACAATTATTTTTGATAAGGTGTCCCTTGAGACGCCGCTGGACTCGATAATTGAAATAACACTGACATATTTCGAGAAAATTGATCACAGTGTATTTATGATAATTACAATTTATTTTTTAGAAAAAGTTAAACGCATTTTTCGAACATCCTGTATACCAGTATTTATGTAATATTTATACACCCAATTTAGTTTTTTTTTTAAATAATTTTATTTGAAAATTTAAATTTGACAAATTTTCCTCTTCTGCACAGTCTTTCTTCCAAATAGAAAAAGGTTCTTAGTTTTTCACAAAACAGCTCATACCAATTTCTGTTTTAACTGGAAGGCGAAATTTACGCACTATTGACAGTAGACATATTTACCTACAATACCTAATAGCAAAGTATACTCCCTATCTTAAACCCTTTAGCAGGCTACTTAACGTTTATTCTGCAAATAGTTTTTATTAAAAATAAATGTGCAATTAAAAATTTAAATTAGCAGCCAAAAAAAAATACCATATATAATATTATACAATGTTAAATATTGAAATTTTCTGCTTCCAGATGGCCAAATAATTACTGCAGATGATGGAGAGGACTTGGATCTGGAGCCTCTGCTAGATGAATGTCTTGAAATGGAAAGTGAGGATGCCATTTTAGAAGTCAACTCTCCTCTTGAAGGTTTCCAGAGCCGCTTGCCAGCATATAAGCCAAATAGGCCGCTTGCAACAGAAAGTCTCAAACAGTTTACTGGATGGATGTGCGAGTTGTGCAATAGGAGTTTTGCAGAAGAGAGTCTCGCTCAGGTACCGTTGAATAGTAAATTTTCGCTCTTTTCGAATTCCATATCTCAAAAAGCAAAACAGAACCGTTTTAAGATCTGGTACATAACTGTGATTTTTCAGTTTAATTGTTAAAAATAATATGGCAAACTATTGAAGTTTTTTCCTGTATATTCTATGTAAGTTTCTAATACATTATTTTTCTGTATAAATAGGATCATTTAAAAACTCAAAGACATTTCTACCGATTTATTGAAGTTATCAAGGCGAAGTTTGAGGAAAAAGAACGTAGAGAGAAGGCCGAAAAAGAGGCCGCTGAAAAAAAGAAGAAAAAGGAGAAGGCTGATGCAGAAAAAGCCGAAAATGAAAAAACTGAAAATGGAGATGCTGAAGGTGAGGAAGATGAAGAAAAAGATGGGGAAAAAGAGGAAGGTGAGTAGATGTACTATTAAAAATTATTTTATTTTTAAAAAAGCTTTTGTGATTATTTTCTAAAGAGTAAGAAACGGCTTAGTTTTATTGTGCTTACTGATTTTTTAAATAAATTTCAGCTGACGGTGAGGAGGAAGCAGGTGATGCTGAGATGTACGATCCTGCCGAAACAACTGAGGAAAAGGAAAATGGTGAAGGGTAGAAGAAGAGGAATCTGCTGAAACAGCTGAAACTAAAATGGATACAAACGTAAGGAGGAGGAGGAGGAAGTGGAGCCGGAGCCTAAAAAGGTAGCGTTAAGGAGGTAGATATAAAAATATAATAAAAAAGCGCATGTGATTGTCTATCAGAGCCCACATTCATCCATCAGTTGTATGTATCTAATCCTTTATGTGCCTTAAAGCTTTTTGTGTATTAGTAATATGTTTATACTTTTAGTTGCATTAGCACAATCCTTAAAGCATGTAACCATATTAATGAATATGTTGATATTCATTAATATGGCTGACTGTCTCTAGTAATAGTAAAAAAAAAAGTTTATTTTACTATTCCCCGACCATCACAAAAGATTCCATAGAATTTAAAAAAAAAATCCTTATTACAACTAGGAATCCAAATTATTTAGTATCTAGGCTTCAATTATGCATTATTTCCAAGAAAAATAACTCTTAAAACCATACTTTTTTCAGATATCAGAAAACAGTTTGGTCATCGAATTTCGTTAACAAGTTTGAAATTATGATAATAAAAAATAAAATTACTTCCAATATAATATATCACTTGTTGACTTTTTGATGTTCATTATCAAATTAGTTTGCTGACCTAAGAATTTGTTTCTTTGTTTAAGAAGAGAAACATGATTTATAGTCTATTGGAAATAATAAAAAAATCCTGCTAATCCAGAAATTTTTTCTCGCATCAGATTTTTTTGCATGAAGTTTCAGTTTAAGGTATAAATATCGGAAAATCACTATCCGTATGCATGAAAGGGTGTGAAATGGACTTTTTGCTATTTTTTCATATTTTTAGATGTTTTTTTTTAATTAATTGATCCAAATGAATAAAACTTTTATTTTTTAATAAAATTTTAAGTATTACAAATTGTTTAGAAACATTTATGTTGCATTTTGGGCCATTTGGACCAAAGAAACGCATTAAAAAGTGCATAATTCCTATGCTAATCTCAAATAATAACATACAATCTTTATTATTTAAAATACTAAGAAAACAATTTACATCCTCATCCTATTTGAAGAAGGCTCAGTCAGAAGAGTCACATCTGGTGTGTTCACCAGTATCGTCCCTTTCGGATCCATTATGTTTGATATGGCTAATTAAAATTTTGTGGTTCAACTTCTACTTCCATAAAATCTGCTTCAGTAATTGAAAAGTTAGGTAAAAAGTCTTCTATTTTCTCCCTATTTAAGCAATCCATGCCTTTACAGTGCAGTGTACAGTGCAGTACTTGTTGCATTTTAGACCGATTTTTCTACAACCACATTTATTTGTACAAGTGCTTTTGCAAGATTGAAGTTCTTAAGTATTTCGTCTGGAATTAATTTATCCTCAGAAAACGCAAGCCGTAAAATATCTTCTGATAATATCCCCTAAGGATGAGGATGTAAATTTTTTTCTCAATATTTTAAATAATAAAGATTTTATGTAATAGGGTCCTTGCACGCAAAATAAATGTTTATAATTTCTATGTAGTTCGATTAAATATGGGTCTAAAATTGCGTGTGTAAATTAGTATACTGATAAATAAAGTAACTTCTGAGATATTTCAAAAATAAAAGTACTAAAAATTCAAATTTTCTAAAACGATTCTGATTGGATAGCGTCATCACTAGGTAATAATTTGCCAAATCTCCAACTTAATTGTACTGTTTGACAAAAACTTGAAATACCTATTTGATTTGTGAGATGAGAAATGAACTCGTGTAAAAATCTCTGCTCGTATTACTGTCATAAAACTGATAAAGAATACTTACATCAAAGTGATCTTCACAAACAAACAAACTAGATGTTGAAGATAACCTTTCAGGATCACGTCCCCCTGCTTGAAGCCATAGATTCCTTAAAGCCTTATCAGATGGAACTTGAACAAAAGTCTTTCCAGGCATATTAATAGACGTATTTTTGCAATGAGTAATTATACACAACCTTAAAAATCCAATACAAATCACACAGAACAAGAGCAACGATAAAATGAAAACAAATATTGCAAAAGCGAGGTTATAAAACCGCCCAGTTCAATGCGTACATCTAGTGTACATCTCCACTGTGTCATTGTACCAATGCCAAAAATTGTACTACTAGGCTATTTGGCAACGCAGACATTTACCTATAAATGACGTCATTTATAAGTAACCTAACAGAAAGCGTTTTCACGGGACCTCTGAATTTCGAAGTTATTAAATCGAAATATCGGCAAAACGAATTAAAAAAAACGAAGTAGTAGGTTTTGAAGAACGGTCTATAATAGTGCAAACGACATCATTAAAAAAAAAAGTGCAAGGACCCTATTGTTTAATATTTGCATAGAAATTATGCACATTTTTCCTTGCAGTTCTTTGGTCTAAATGGCCCAAAATGCAACATAAATGTTTCCAAACTGTTTGCAATACTTAAAATTATATTAAAAAATAAAAATTACCGAAGTTTTGTTCATTTGGATCAATTATATAAAAAGGCATCAAAATATGACAAAATTGCAAAAAACGCTTTTTTTTACACAGAAGTGCATTTTAAATTGCATTGCACACGTGCGTTTCTTTGGTCCAAATGGCCCAAAATGCAACATAAATGTTTCTAAACAATTTGTAATACTTAAAATTATATTAAAAAATAAAAGTTTTATTCATTTGGATCAATTAATTAAAAAAAAACATCTAAAAATATGAAAAAATAGCAAAAAGTCCATTTCACACCCTTTCATGCGTACGGATAGTGATTTTCTGGTTATACCTTAAACTGAAACTTCATGCAAAAAAAATCTGATGAAAAAATAATTTCTGGATTTTCAGAATTTTTTCATTATTTCCAATGGACTATAACCTGGGTAATTCGGCATAAAATTTTTTGTTTAAAAGTTATTTTATCCTTTTATTTTTTTTGCTTTCTACTGCTTTTATCTTTATTCATCCACATAATAACTAATTATGTATGTAAGTTGTATAACAATTATAATTTGTTTTTTGACATAGCTTTACAAAAAAATAAAAATACATCTTTAAAATGAAAATGTTGATTTTTTTTGGTTTCTCTGACTTTCAATTTTATTTTAGTAAAATCTCACTGATCAGTAAAATTTTTCTTAAACATTTCGGTTTAAGCTCTGTTCTGAGTTTTGACTAGTGATTAAACTTGCTCAAGCAACAATAGAACTGAAAATAATTACAATAATCTTTTTAAATAAAAACTTAAAGCCTCAGTGACAGTGTATTATAAACAAAATAAAATCAATTTACTAGTGCATTGTAATAAGTTCAGTTTTATTTAACATGGTTACTTGGAAAATAACTTTTTATTTTTTTTTAAAAAGAGGTGCTTTTTGCATGTAGTTCTGTTTATGTGTAGTGGTAAGCTTCAAGTTCTTCTTATTTATAATTAAAATTCATTTGTACAGGTAAAGAAAGAACCACCACCAACTCCTAAAACACCCAAAGAAACTAGCCGGACCGAAAAGCAAGAGAGGTAGAAAGTAATGGAGCAGTACAAATCTGTAATGGTTTTTCCAAAGACAGGATTTTCTTATCATATAATTTTTTTTATTATCAAAATTTTCATGACGTTTTATTGTGTAGGTTTTATGTTTGGAAGCTTCACAATTATCTTATATTAATAATAATTATGTAACCAGTTTGTAAAATTTTAGAATAAAATAAATATTTAGTGTATTGTAACCCAATAGTTATTTGTGAATTTACAAACTTTGTTTCTATTCAGTGTTTTTTTTTTATTAATTAGAACACCCAAAGTAGCTTAAAATAATTTTAATTTTAAAAAGTAGGAACAGACAGCATAAAAACAATGAATTGTATTATTACAATATTCCAATTATTCTAAGGGATTACTTATTCATTTTAGATAATCTGACAGTGTGCAATTTTTGGTTTGGTTTTACATTTATATTTTTCAACAATTAATTGACAGCATAACATTTTACAGTATGGTTATTTCCAGTGTGTATATCGTTTCTTTTTTTTTAATGTATTGTCACTTGATAGATAAGTAATATAATGAATATAAACTGTCAGCAGTATTTTTTGCTACCAACTAATCTTTTTTTTTACCATGCTATTTTGCTTGCGCCAAATTAAGGGTCTTCGCGGATGAAGCACAATTTTTTCAAAAATTTTGTCAGGAAATTAATATATTTTAGATTTAAAAAAAATTTTAAATATTTTTTTTAACAAAGCCTATTGACCCGCGTTTATAAAAAATATATATGATGTGTCTTTATAGATCTAGCGTCATGAATTTTTCGTAATTTTTAAAGGGGTGATGGGGTCGAAAAAATGCAAAAATCAATTTTTTGCCTTTTTAGATATTTTTTTTAAAACCCTTTAATTTTATTATTTTTATTTTCCTTATTTAATATAACTTTTTAAATAACTTTTGGATCAAAAATATTAAGATGAACCTTAAGGAAAAAATAATTGCAATATTACTAAAAAGTAGAAAATTTAAAAAAAAAACTGTACTTTACCAGTTCATTCTAAATCTTTGCAATTTAAAAGTTATTTAAAACTTCTATTTTTCAGAAAAATAAAAAAAAATAAAATCGGAAGATTTTCTAAAAAAATATTGAAAAAAAAAGCGAAAAAAAAACCTAAAAATTATAAAAAAAAATTTATGAAGCTAGTCTACTAAAGGCACATTACATAATATATTTTTTCATAGATAATAGGATTTTTTTTTTAAATATTAAAAATTTTGAACTCTGAAATTCCCCAAAAATTTTCAAAAAATTTGTTTATCCACGCTTTGAGGACTTAATGCGAAAAAACGAAAAATCTTTTGATGTAATAAAACTATTCTCAACAAGCCTAGCTTGGTAAAATTTCAAGAAGTGAAAACCGATTACCCCCTTTTTGCCCCAAAGCCCTTATCAAATTAAAATAAACTAAATTCTGTAAAAAAAAGTCAGTAAAAAATTATTAAATTGTCCCTTGCCTTTTTTTTTAAAAATATTTTGGGCCTTGTCCAATTAAATATTAATTTTCACATTACATAAGGCAGATGTGTTAATTAGTAAAATTGGAAAAACAAACCGATCTTTACGTATTATTTTGAGATATCATGTATTTGCAATTAAAAATATAAGAAAAAGCTTAAAGATGCCGACTAAAATTGCATTGTTACAAGAAAAATCCACCTGTTATTTACTATGTCACATAATCTGACAAATGAGTCGTCCATTTCCAAAACCATAATAGCATCATAACTGATTTTGAGAAAACTGCCGAAAAGCTCTACCGTCGCTGATAGTGTAATTGAATATTTCGAGTTTTTATTGTTTTTTTAGATAAAAATATTGAATTTCTGTGGAACCAGAAATAAAAAAAAAAGTTTTAGGAAAAAAGTTAATGACTAAAAATTAATCGCTATAGGGGGTTTTGGAACAAAAAAGAACACTAGGAGGGTTTTGGAATAGTATATTACATACCGAGAGTGGTAAGAAGCCCATTACACACGATTTCGAAAATTCGGTACGAGCGTGAGCAGTACCGTAATTCAAGGTGTAATGGCCCACTCGAAAGTTGTGCTATATTTTTCTACGACTTTGTTTAGTTTTTTTATAAATAAAAGCAGAAGATTATGTAAACTTTAAGTAACAATACAAATAATAATACAAACATTTGTGTTGTCAAGGGATGCTATTTGTTTCATAGCCACTCGTAAAATCTATTGAAAGTTTTCAAAATTTTGGGGGCTCGCGGCTAATGCGATTTGGAACTGTTACGTTTTTTTTTTTATATATATATATATATATATATATATATATATATATATATATATATATATATATATATATATATATATATATATATATATATATATATATATATATATATATATATATATATTACATTACGTAACTGCCCTTACGCACAGTTTGGCCCTTACAGTATAGTGTTTGTAATTAGAGATTTACTGATAAAGTAGACGTTGTGTAATTAGGTTCTTACAATATAGGAGTAGAA
>JAHBCN010011624.1:0-28429 GCA_019359885.1 Listronotus oregonensis
GAAATCAGAGATTTGAGAGAATAAAAAAAATGATTTTAAAATCAAATCAAATTTAAATGAAATTTTAGAACCCGTGGAGTCTCACAAATCTACTGAGTCTCCTGTTATTCAAAGCTCATTGTATGGTCCTCATATGGTTAGTGATAACGTTAAGTCTAGTGTTAGTCCTAATGTTGACTGTATTTAAAAAGTCCAGCCTAAACCCCCACACGCCAAAAAAACCTATATAAAAAAGATCAGGTCGTTTAACTAAACCTGTACAAAAGTTAAATTTGTAAGATCTTAAAGGGGAAGGATGTATTATTAAGAAGTTTTTTTTGCCTACCCTTAGTTATTGGCGCATTAAATATATTCTTAGTCTGTAAGAATTTACATAGGTGGCGCCACATTATACATTAGACACGTCCGGCGACATGGCGTCTACTAAAAATGGTGTTTGTGGGGAAAATTGCCGAGCAGCAACGCCAAAAAAAAAAGCAAGTGGGGTTTGTAATTGTTTTTAGTTATTCTCTTTTTTAAAAAATTAATTAACACCTAAATGGACTTTTATTGTTACCAAACAATAATACAAAACGTACACGAATATTATCCGAACACAACATCAACCCAACAACTAAAGTAGTCGACTGAAATCAAAAGCCAAAAAAAAAATAATAAAAATTTTTATCTCTAGACAATTGTTTTCCCCGGAATAATTCGTTATTTCGAAAAAAAAACCTTTTTCGACTTCGAGGTAAGTTGACGGTCGGCGGTCGGCGCAATATATCGAATATCGACTGGCGTTGAGGGGTTAATGTTTCATATGTCGAATGGTATTCCGAATATGAAGATCTTCGGGAATACGAAATTGAATATTAAAATCACCAAAAAATATGCCCATCACTACCAGAGCTGTCAAAACTTGGAAGTATTCCCCAAGTAAAATTTTACTTGAAGTACTTTTTTGTACTTCAAGTATTTTACTTCAAGTACTTTTTTTTGGGGAGGTTTTTTGTTTTTTGATTATTTTTTATGAAGATAAGTAGAGAGCAAATATACTGACTGCACCCCCCCCCCCCCTTCCCATGCACCCCCCACCCCAAACCCCCCCGCCCCTTGACCTTATTGGGCACGTGTGCGATACGTCATAAACCCCTTGAATGGTCAGATGTGCACCCCCCCCCACTCCAAGCCCCGCCCCTTGATCTTGATTGGGCACGTGTGCGATACGTCATATAACCTTGAATGGCCAGATGTCGAGAGGCTGCTTGGGGGTGCAGCATCCAAAAGGTGTTCAGCAGATGACGTCATATGCCAAAAGACCACGTGCGCTTTAAGCGTGGGAAAGTTTTTTTTGGGGCCTGCCCTTGAGGTGTGGTGTGCTTATAAAATTTTTTAATGGGCCACATGCCCCCCCTTTTTTTTTCACCTTAAAAATCTCAAACATATTAGTCTCCCCGGGGAGTTTAATTAAACCTATATTCTAAACGACACTTTTCCTATTAGAGAAAGCAATAATAATGCAACTTTACAATATTAAAGATATCTTTTAATCAAAATTAACAATAATCTTTTTACTGAATCGATTCATTTGAATCAATCATTTAAAAAACCGCCCGATTCACTTTATTATAATGCCAGATAAAGGATAGCCCCCCCCCCCCCAAAACCCCAATCGTAACTACAAAAAAAAGAAAGGTAATAAGGTATTGTATTGTATTGTACCTGCACTGAAATATTATTTGGTTAAACATAATATTACACCATTTTGTTAAATTTTAAAATGCAATTCAGCTACAGAGGTAGATTTGCTTACATACACACACATAAATATAAATATATAATAAAAATATAAAATAAATTATAAAAAATCTGATTAATGGGGGGTTTGCCCATTTACCAGCTGTCTTCCCTTTTTTAAATCCTATGTTTACAAACTTTGCCTAAAAATCGCGACTTTTTACTTTTTTTCCAATTTGCATAAGGCATTACTGGTTTTTTTCGGAAATATGGATCAACAATGGTTTCAAAGAATTTTTCGCAAAAACAAACATAACTGAATAAAATTTTTAGTGCTCCAATCCATAAAAAAATTTAAAGAAACTAAATATTTTATTGAAGGGATACTATTATCGGTTCTATAAAAAAAAAAACTTATGGTATAGTAGATTTTAATAAAAATATAAAATAAATTATAAAAAATCTGATTAGTGATGGTTTGCCCATTTACCAGCTGTCTTGCTCCTTTTAAATCCTATGTTTATTGCCACCTTTGTCTATTTATACCGAAACCGCTCAGTTACAAAAGAAGTGTTTTTTACCTATTTACCTGTATTGGGGCATACCAAAAAGGAATGTTATGGCTTTCGAGGCAAATGTTTAATTACTTGTTTTATCAGTACGCTTGTAATTTCCCTGGTACAAAAGCTTTTAAAAAAATAGGGCGAATGGGCCATTTAAAAAATTCAGTTGACCGTATTTTTTGGGCCTTTTTTTTTGCATAAAAATTCTTTTCCCCTAAAGTTGGGCCTGCATTATGTCATTTTTGCGTTGTGTTATTTTTCACCCTTTATCAATTTCATTCAATTCATATATTTGGACAGGGGAAAAAATGATTTTTACCCTCCATTCAAACCATTAGCATTTTACAGGTGCTTCTATTTGTTTTATTGTGTAAACGAATGGGCCATTTAAAATGTTCAGTTATTGTATTTTTGGGCCTTTTTTGAAGCATAAAAATTCTTTTCACAGTAAAGTTGGGTCTGCATTATGTCATTTTTGTGTTGTATTATTTATTGCACCCTTTATCAATTTATACTTCATTTTGACCATAAAATGAATAAGTTTTCAATGTTATTTTACGTCACGAATTAAACTAAAATATGAATAAATAGGGGATAGCATGGACGAGACGAAGATAAAATATGTCCATCCGAATCTCGGTGGGTTTCCGCTAATATCAGCCAAATTTTAAAATTTTAGTAGTTTGACCATAAAATTAATAAGTTTTACTAAATGGTCAATTTGACAAATAATTTATTGAAAAGTGGTCTATATATGAATAGTTCGGCAATAACGGACCATAAAAAAAAATATATAAATATATATATATATATATATATATATATATATATATATATATATATATATATATATATATATATATATATATATATATATATATATATATATATATATATATATATATATATATATATATATATATATATATATATATATTTTTATATATATATATATATATATATATATATATATATATATATATATATATATATATATATATATATATATATATATATATATATATATATATATATATATATACAAAAAAGCAAAACCGTACTGCGAACATGGGGGGCTCCTGGGCGATTTTGGATGTACCCAATTCTAAAATACCAATAATAATTTTGTGGCTTGTTTTTAAAATTTCCGTCTCTTTCCCCTCGCGTGGTTTTTTTTGGTTGGGACTGGTGGGGAGTGCGGTAAAAAATTCAAAAAAATTTTCCCCTTTTTTACTACGTTTTTATTTTTAGTAAGAGGATGCAGTGTTTATAGGCAAGTAGCAGGAGCTAGCTAGCGTCAACCGACTTCGATCGGATTTCTTATCAGCCATAAATTTAAAATTAGTTGCTTACGGGACCTGAACGTTTGCTAGGGTCTTAAGAACCAAACTTTTTTTCCTAAAAAAAAAAAAAGAATTTTCTCAAATAAATAATGGAACGTAGAAGATTTTTTTAAAAAAATAAATTAATGTGCATTCATAGAATAAAAAAAGAAAAACTTTTAAATTTTATCGAAGATGCTCAAATAAACCACCTTCTTGAGCCAAACAATAACCAAGATTGTCATAAAACGCCTTCTGACATTTGCTAGAATGGGGGGGTAAAAACCCCTAAAAGAATTTTCAATTTATAATTGCAATTCTTGTAGATTATTAGCCCTATTCTCCAAACCATAAATTTGTGATTTTACGTGCCCCAAAAAAAAAAAATCATTGTTATTTTCCATTTCCATTACAGTTTCACAAAATTGCATTCGTCTAAAATGATCATCAGAGAAAATTTCATGGTTTTTTTCTTACTTTGTAGGATCGGTACCCTTTTTTTTTCCAGCACTCTACCCACTGATCTTCTGCTCAAATTAACCTGTTTTGCAATTGTATTAATGAAAATTATAGGATTTTTAATAACACTTGCCACAAACCATAATTTCCTTTATTTTCCTTTCGTTGTTTTTTTCTGGGACACTATCATGTTTTTTTTTTTTTGGAGATAACAACCAAATGTCAAAGGGTTTTTTTAATGACTCGGTGAATAGTGGAAATCGTGGGAGTGGGCCCGGGGTTGGGAAATAAATTAATAAAAATTCCTTTTAATTTCCCCCCTAACAGGATTTTCACGGTGATACCATTTAATAATTTTAATTTTCTTTCCAGTTCGTAAACATCCATTATTAATAATTATTATTTTTTTAAAAAAAAAATTTTTTTTGGTCGCAAATAATCGACACAGTAAAACTTTAGCTGTCGAGCGTTCGATAGTAAAGAATTATTTCAGGAATAAACGTATTGAGTTGATCGCTTTGCCGGCCGACGGGGTCTTATGAATTTGTTTACCGAAAATTATTGATCGATAACCCCAAAGCGTGCGGCGTCTTTAGGTACATCCAAAATGCTCCAGGATTGTCCTATGTTCGCAGTCCTCTGCGCTTTACTGTATATATATATATATATATATATTTTTTAATTTTTAAAATTTTAAACACTTTTTTTTTAAATTTTTTTTAAAAATTATTTGTAAGACATTAGTTTACCCATTTTTGTGTATGCTTTGTACCACCATTTGTAAAAAAAACCACCCAAGTGTCATAAACACGTGCATCGAAAGTATTTTTTTTTGAAAAAATTAAAGGTCGGTGGATTACGATTTGAAAGTATGCTAAATTTTTTTTTTTTTTTATGTAATATTAGATATTGGCAAAATTTTTTTAAAAATTTAAAACCTATAACAAATAAATTCATTTTAATAAAAGTAATTTAGGTAATTTAAGATTTTTTTTTTTTTTTTAAATTATTTTTGTATTAATGTAGTATAGCTATTTTTTATATTTTGGTTAAGAGTATCATTAAAATAAACGCATATTATACTAAACAGAGTTTTATTTATAGCAAAATGCAGGCAGGATAAAAAAAATCTAAATTTTCCCATTTAAGTATAATTTTCAACCTGTATAACTTATTTTTTAGATTTTACAATATAAAGATACAAGTTTAAAAAATGACAGCTGATATTTTTTATAAATAAAGCAACAATTTACGGTCAAACCTGACACTTTTGGGGTGAAATTTAAATTTTTGTATTAATGTAGTATAGCTATTTTTATATTTTGGTTAAGAGTATCATTAAAATAAACGCATATTATACTAAACAGAGTTTTATTTATTTATTTATTTATTATTATTAAACAATATACTGTTACAAAACAAAAAAAAAAAAAAAAATGTTTTTACATATTTCCAAAATTTTTTTTACATACTTTAAAAAAAACAAAGTCTTAAATCACTAATATTAGCATTTGTAAATTTAGTTGCATCAACCCTCTTCGCGAAGTTCCTCTATAATTGACATAATTTCATTATTATGCCCCGTATGGCCTGCCATTGTTGAACTAACCAACAATCGAACCGGGTTAAAAATAACTCCTTGGGGTTTTTTCCAATAGACATATTCGGTTTTTTGTAGAAAAGTGTTTTTTGACTTTTTGCTGAAAGTTTGTTTTTTTTTTTATTTTTCGCCGTATTGAACTACCTAATTTGGGTTTCCCCGCATTAGCGGTTTTAAATATTAATGTACTTTTTCCATTGGTTTTTCCCTTTAAAACCCTTTTTTAATATTATAGCCATCATAAACGGCATGAGTCGGGTTTCCCAAAAAATGCTTATATTTTTTTAAGACATGTGTACTTATCTCACTCTATTACCCAAAGGGGGGGTTTTTAAAAAAAAAATAAGTCGTATAGTTCATGCTCGCCATCAAACGTGGCCACATTTTTATTTTGATTATAAAATAACACTTTTCCATTTTTAAAACGAACTTCCATTTTACCTATATACAATTTCTTTTTATCGTGTTTTTTATGTACTCCATATACGGTGTCATATAAGGAGGGCTTGTGATGTAGTCCATTTAAATAGGAATCGAGAATTTTCTGTCCATATCTTCACAAATAAATGCACTTTACTCTTGTACCATTTTAAGTTTTTTCAATTTTCTGAACACCGCGTATAAAATATGTTAAATGTTTCCATCCCAATCTTACTTTAAGAAGTAGCAAAATTTTTATCAAGAGTAGCTTTTTTCGATAAAATCAAAAATAAAAAGTTTTTTCTCTTCAACACCTTTTCCGTGGACATACTTGTATATATATATATATATATATATATATATATATATATATATATATATATATATATATATAATATATATATATATATATATATATATATTATATATATACTTACAAATTATATAATTAATATAAAACTGATTTAAAAATCAAAAAGCTTTAATGCTTTTTCCTTTGTGGTGGTGGTGACTTTCGATGCACCTGCAGCGGAAACCCTTCGAGATAGGCAAAAATAAAAATACATTTGTGAGCTATTATTTTTCTTTAATAAATACAAATTTATGTGTCGACATTCGATGCACCTGCCAAGAATAAATTCCTTTTGTTGTGAGGACGTTTAATTTTGCTATTTCACCTAGACCGTAACCGATGTCTTTTGAATTTTATTTCTTTGTTCGCCATCGAAAAAAATTTCTATGCTTCTATTTGTTTTATTGTGTAAACGAATGGGCCATTTAAAATGTTCAGTTGACCGTATTTTGGCCTTTTTGAGGCATAAAAATTCTTTTCACAGTAAAGTTGGGTCTGCATTATGTCATTTTTGTGTTGTATTATTTATTGCACCCTTTATCAATTTATACCGCTATCGCTCAGTTACAAAAGAAGTGTTTATTTACCTATTTACCTGTATTGAATCATACAAAACACTAAATTTGTATTTGACTTTTGCATTTTGAACAAGCTGGTCTTTAGTTAAAATAAATATGTTTTTACTCATAATGCTTTTGTAGTAATTTTGCCTAATTTTTTACCGTTTTGTTAAAAATATATTGATTTTTAAAAAGTTTGCTAGGTCTGTTTTTGTAGGTGGGGTGGGGTAGGCAGGTATGCGTTTTTTTTCATTAGACTTTACCAATATAATTTATTCATTTTGACCATAAAATGAATAAGTTTTCAATGTTATTTTACGTCACGAATTAAACTAAGATATGAATAAATAGTGTGGATAGCATGGACGAGACGAAGATAAAATATGTCCATCCGAATCTCGGTGGGTTTCCCGCTAATATCTGCCAAATAAATTTTCAGTAGTTTGACCATAAAATTAATAAGTTTTACTAAATGGTTAATTTGACAAATAATTTATTGAAAAGTGGTCTATATATGAATAGTTCGAGCAATAACGGACCATAAATATATATATATATATATATATATATATATATATATATATATATATATATATATATATATATATATATATATATATTATATATATATATATCGGGTGATTCACGTTGAGTGTCCTATTAAAAGTTCTGGGAAACAGATAAAAGAACTTTTTGAAATTTGGCACACGGCCATAACAGGTAATAAGCTACATTTTAAAAATATTTTGGCAAGTGCAGCGTTGCCAGATCTAACCGAAACCAACGGCAACATTGTAATTTGAAATGGAACACCCTGTTTCTTATTGCATATTCGGATTCTACACAAAATTCTAAGTAAGTTTTATTAACATCTTTATATACCTATATCTTACCGTTTTTAAGAAAATAATTAATTACTATTTTTTTTTAAGAAAATCACCATGTTAAAAAGGTTTAATATTTACGTGCTTAACCGAACTGGATACTAAATTTTTTTTTTGGGGTTAGACAATGCATGCATTTAAAAGATCTACATGCTAATATAGCAATATATCCTACAGGGCCGATATTAAATAAAGATTAAAACTCAATTTTTTTAAATACAACATACTGTATTTTATCCCATTTTTGAATAGACCAATAATTTACCTACAAAATGTACATACATCTTTTTATATCCATCTGCCACCGTTTTTTAAATATAAGCAAATTTTAATTTTTTATGCATTTATTCCTTATTAATCAAACATAACAAGTAATTTTTACCTTATATGTCAAATAATTGTCACTTATAATATCCCTAGTGATAAATTATTACCGGAAATTTTTTTGAGGTCACGAATATTTTGAAAATTACCCGAGTCGCGAAGCGACGAGGGTAATTTTCTTAAAATATTCGTGACCGAAGAAAAATTCCGGTAAGTAATTTAAGCTCGTGGGATATTCGGTAAGAAAATTTTGAACCCAGTATAAATTTTGAATAAAAATATAAATTCTACTTCAAGATTTTATGCTTAACAAAATGAAGCTTTTTCTTAGTAAATTAAAATGCAAATTCCTAACTTTAGTTACATATAACCTTTATAAATAACTTAGACATCTTATATTTGCATCTTTTATCAACTTTAATCTACTAATATTAGTGGAACATCATTTACTTTTGATAATTATGCTTTTAAGTACCCTACTTCAAGATTTTATGCTTAGCAAAATGAGGCTTTTTTCTTAGTAAAATAAAAAAATTTCTAACTTTAGTTGCATAGAATCTTTATAAATAATTTAAAGGCATCTTATATTTCCATCTTTTATTAACTTTAATCCACTAATATTAGTGGAATATCAGTTACTTTTGATTATTAGTCTGAAGTAAGCCCTATCTATGTCTTGTTTCGCTGATGCGTTAAAAACGTCAAGGAGGCCATGAAATGTAAAAAGAACGTAGTAATGGCCGCTAGACTTACAAAATGTCAACTACGTAAAAAATAGATTATTAGGTACTAATATTTAAAAAACTGAATTGACAACAGAAAAAGTATACCTAGTGTATAGTATAAAAATGGCTTTAGACTTAACAAAATACGGATTGTGTAGTTTGTGCAAAGAATATTCAGACATTAAAAAATACCATCGTCAGCTTCCCTATTTATCAAAATGCATTGAAGATCTTAACTACGAAGAAACCACGGATGAAAAACTGTTTACAAGAATCCAAGAATATCTAGTTAAATCTTCAAGTAAATTTAATAAAATATCTAAATTCAAATTAAATAAACTTGTGTCTAAATATTTTATATATTTTACTAAACATAGATATTTACAATATTCCGAGCAAATTTCAGTTTTAAGTTCTATTTATTCTCCATTAAAACGAGAAAACTCTTTGTTATAATTTGAACATCACTTAAATTTCGTTACAAACATTTGTTATTAAATTTCTTATTTAGTATTAATGTAATAAATAATTTTTTAAACATTTGACAAATCAAATTTGCATAAATTTTTATTTTTATAAGCAAAACATATTCACATTAATATGCTTTTTTAAGTAAAAAATGGTAATAATTCTACATAAATAAGGCACTGTAATTCCCGCGTCATTATTTTGAATATTTTGACGTTTCAAATGTGACAGGGAAATTTCCAGTGTAATTTCGCCGGAAGTGCTAGTGGATGAATATTTCCGGAAACTTTTGTCGTTGCCATGGAGAAGATTGTAAATAAAAGCTTCTGATTGGTTGGAAAGAGTAGGTTCAAAATTTTCAAAGCAATTTAAAATACAAATTTCCATGGCCTACCTAGGTAAATTGAAAATTAAGTCGGTGGTTTACTGTGGATAGTATTTAAAAACAGGGAAAAAATTAAAATTTGTTTGTATTTAAAAACGGTGGCAGATGGGTATAGAAACATGTATGGACATTTTGTAGGTAAATTATTGGTCTATTCAAAAATGGGATAAAATACAGTATGTTGTATTTAAAGAAATTGAGTTTTAATCTTTATTTAATATCGGTCAAAATGCAAATTTTTTTGGGACACCCTGTATGATATATTGCTATAATAGCATGTAGATCTTTTAAATACAAGCATTGTCTAACCCCAAAAAAAATTTCTAGTATCCAGCTCGGTTAAGCACGTAAATATTAAACCTTTTTAACATGGTGATTTTCTTTAAAAAAAATAGTAATTAATTATTTTCTTAAAAACGGTAAGATATAGGTATATAGAGATATTGATAAAACTTACTTAGAATTTTGTGTAGAATCCGAATATGCAATAAAAAACAGGATGTTCCATTTCAAATTACAATGTAGCCGTTGGTTTCGGTTAGATCTGGCAACGCTGCACTTGCCAAAATATTTTTAAAATGTAGCTTATTACCTGTTATGGCCGTGTGCCAAATTTCAAAAAGTTCTTTTATTTGGTTTCCCAGAACTTTTAATAGGACACTCAACGTGAATATTTCCTATATATATATATATATATATATATATATATATATATATATATATATATATATATATATATATATATATATATATATATATATATATATATTTTAATTTAAACTTAATCACTTTTTTTGTTAAATTTTTTAATAATTATTTGTAAGACATTAGTTTACCCACTATTGTGTATGCTTTGTACCAGCATTTGTGAAAAAGACCACCCAAGTGTCATAAACACGTGCATCGAAAGTAGTTTTTCTTGAAAAAATTAACGGTCGGTGGATTACGATTTCGAAAGTATGCTAAAGTTTTTTATTATGTAATATTAGATATTGGCAAGTAACTTTTTAAAATTAACACAGGTAACAAATAAATTCATCTAATAAAAGTAATTTAGGTAATTTAAGACTTTTATTGTTTTAAATTATTTTGTATTAATGTAGTATAGCTATTGAAAAGAAAGGAAAAATTGGGATAAACTATCAATACATGAGAAAATTATAATTATGTGAAAGTTTGAGGTTAAGCAAATAGTTTTTAAAACATAATTTAAATTTACATTTATCAAGTAAAACAAGTTTATCAGGTAAAGAGTTATAAATCCTAATTGCATTGTAAGTAAATAACCTTTGAAACATGGCAGCGAGATTTTTTAAAACTTTTATCAAAAAATTACCTAATTGTAAAATTCTACGATTGTTCAATTTTAGTCAGTTCAGTTCCTTAAAAGTAAAAAAAATATGATCATATTTTCTTAATCTAAAAATGAGACGTAAACATGTTTATTAAACTTTTTGTATGTGGTTTTTATTTAATTTGAAGTCGTTTCCACACCAGGTTAAACAATGTCGGACTTAACAATATATAAATATTATATACCGTTTTCACACAACAGTTGTTAGGACCTAGACTTCTCGGCGCGTTTTTTTTACGTGCTCTCCCCCGAAGGCCTAATGCACAAGTTATAAGTTGGTTTAACTTAAATAAATAATTAATTAATTAATTAATTATTCACCATACCCGAACTGACGATATTCGGCACGAGTAAGCGAAATAGCCCGAAAACCTCTTTCTTCATCGACATCATCCATATCATCGTTTTCGCCTCCGTAGAAATCCTCTTCATCGGACGTATCGAGTGTTGGTGATAAACTAGATCGCGACGAAGTTCTTTCTACCACACCTTCTTCATCGCTCATAGGTTGGGATGATGCCCACAATTGGTCAACAGTTGGTGTTGGTGGCCGAGATCCTGGCGGGCTGGAACTGACAGTGATAGGCGACTGGTTCGCTGTCATTCGCAAACCTTCCCCGGCTGTCAATCCTCTTAATTGGCATTGTCTGTGATAGTTGTCACACCACTCACAAAACCCCATCATCCCAACTATTTTTTCAAAATGTTCACATTTCACACACATTTGTTTTCCATCAATCGAAAAAGGCCGAACAACCGCAACAACTTTACCTTCCATTTCGACTTAAAAGACAAAATATGTCAAAAAGATATATTTTAATCAGGTTGAAGATGGACTTATGAATCAAGAATTAAAGATACATATATTTATACTCAGTTTCATGGACAAATTCTGAAAATGGGTGGGGAGAAAGAGCACAGAAAGTCAAACACTATACGGAGGAAAAAAGAGGGGGTAAATTCAAGGACAGAAATAAAAAAAATAGGCTTTGTAAACTAAACTACTTTCAAAAAATTCTGTCGTCCTGAAAAGGACGGATATTTATTTCGTGGTTTCGGGGAGGGAGGCTTTTTGACAAACCAGACACGCCCTTTGAAGTGTGAAAAAGCACAACTTCTCCGCACAACAGTCGCAGGTGATATCTTCCCGAAATTGGATATTCAACGTAATAATTTAATTTAAGGTTTTTTCGTTCTTTTTACGAAAAAAATGTTAAGGGACAAAAGTAATAAGCATACCTATTTTAATATTTTACCGATTTTAATTTGTATGTTATCCTAACAATAAATATTTTTGTACCTAAGAAAAATAATAAAAATATATATATTTTTTTATATGTAATTTAAAGCTTTCTCGTTTATTTTATGAAAAATTGTTATAAGGCAAAAATATTCAGCATAGCTTTAATATTGATGCATTTAAAAAATAATTATACATTTTACATAAAAACTATTTTCGGGAGAATCCAAAAATGCAAAAATATACAGTGGGTTCCATTTAAGAAAAAAATATTTTTCCTGTCATACTTTCTTGCGACACCCTGTATATCTACATTTGATGTCAAAATATGCCCGATCCAAAAATAAAATCGACGTGTCCAAGGATTTTTTCAAAAAAGAAATACCTCCCCTTTTATTGAATTTATCCGTTATTAAATCACAACCCTGTATATGTAGTATGTCCACGGAAAAAGTGTTGAAGAGAAAAAACTTTTTTATTTTTGATTTTATCAAAAAAAAGGTACTCTTGGTAAAAATTTTTGCTTCTTCTAAAAGTAAGATTGGGATAGAAACATTTAACATATTTTATACGCGGTGTTCAGAAAATTAAAAAATCTTAAAATGGTACATGAGTAAAGCGCATTTATTTGAGAAGATATGGAAATAAGTTACAAGAAAAAGTTCAAAATCAAAATTTAAAGGTAGTCTCTAATACCAATTTTCGAAAAATCGGTCTACTTTTATATTTTTAAATTTCACCCCAAAAAGTTTGACCGTAAATTGTTGCTTTATTTATAAAAAGATATCAGCTGTCAGTTAATTTTAAACTTGTATCTTTATATTGTAAAATCTAAAAATAAGTTATACAGGTTGAAAATTACTGAAAATGGTACAAGAGTAAAGTGCATTTATTTGCAAAGATATGGAAATAAGTTACTGGAAAAAGTTGTTCAAACCTAAAAGGTAGTTTCTAATACCAATTGTCGAAAAAATTGGTCCACTTTTATTTATTTCAAATTAAAATTTCATTATCAATTAACTAATTCCAAATTTTTGTACTAGTAGGGCAAAAGTAATAACTTCAATTTATTGTCATTTCTAAAATATTAAAGCATTTTTAAAAAATTAGAATCAAAATATAGTAGAAGGCACACCTGTCCTAATTGTTGGGACGAAATATGTTAAATAATAATATTTATAGAAATTTTTTCGATGGCGAACAAAGAAATAAAATTCAAAAGACATCGGTTACGGTCTAGGTGAAATAGCAAAGTTAAACGTCCTCACACAAAAAGGAATTTATTCTTGGCAGGTGCATCGAATGTCGACACATAAATTTGTATTTATTAAAGAAAAAATAATAGCTCACAAATGTATTTTTATTTTTTGCCTATCTCAAAGGTTTTTGGAAGTGCAGGTGCATCAGAAAGTCACATCCACCACAAAGGAAATACATTGAAAGGCGTTACCACCCACCCACCACTCAAACAATGAGGTGTGGCCTCGAGTTTTAGTACAAAGAACAGAAATCAGTTTAACCCAAACCTTATTCGCGTTACATTTTTGTAGCCAGTTTGTGTGCGTGTTAATTTTAAAAAGTTACAAGTTTTAATTATTTTTTTTTAAAAATGCAGTTTCAAATAGATGAAATTATTGAACGACCAGAGAGTCGAAATTCTGTGTATTCAGATGAAACAGTAGACGCGGGTAACTGGCCCCACCGCGGTGGTGATTTCGAAATCTTGGATGAACCAGTCAATATGGGAGGAGACGACAATTTAGTTGAGATTAATGAGCCTACGGAGAGCCAAAAAGTGTCAACAACAATGGATAAAATTTTGTGCGCGTTTCCGATTAACTACGGAACGAAAAAAGAAGAAGTAAAGAAAAACAAAGTTTTTGTGTTAAGTGACGTAGTCGTGCGGCCTGCCCCTGCTTTAAAAAAAAGTTTTAACGGCCCCACGAGGTTCGAAAGTTAACGCGATAAAAGCCTATTGAAAAAGATGGTGTTGGATGATTTAAAGCTTTTTTTATTTTTAAATCAGTTTTTATTATTATATAAGTTAAGATATATATATATATATATATATATATATATATATATATATATATATATATATATATATATATATATATATATATATATATATATATATATATATATATTATATATATATATATATATATATATATATATATATATATTTTTTGTGTGTAAACACAGGCTTAGAATTTTTGATTTAAAGCTATTGTTATAGATTTGTTTGAATATTAAAAAAAATTTAAGCTGTTTTGTAAGTTTAGGTTTAACAAAAATATGAAAAAAATTGTAAATAGTTTTTCTATGATTATTATTAAGGGCATATTATTAAAATAAAAAATATATGTTAAAATATTTCGCATGGCTTTGAAAGAGTTCATTTAAAAAAATAATTTAATTTAGAAAGGGTGTATCTTATCAATATTAAACTATACAATCATTTCTAATCAAATTTTTTGCTGTTAAGTAACATTTAAAGCTGACGATACTGTGGCTAATGAATTATAAAAGCCAAGTGTCAATAAAGCTTGTCACTATCAACGCCTACTAGTACAAAAATTTTAAATTAGTTAATTGATAATGAAATTTTAATTACAAATAAATAAAAGTGGACCGATTTTTTAAAAAATTGGTATTAAAGACTACCTTTTACGTTTAAACAACTATTTCTTGTAACCTATTTCCATACCTTTGCAAATAAATGCACTTTACTCTTGTACCATTTTAAGTTTTTTCAATTTTCTAAACACCGCGTATAAAATATGTTAAATATTTTTATCCCAATCTTACTCTAAGAAGTAGCAAATTTTTTTATCTTAGTAACTTTTTTCGATAAAATTAAAAATAAAGAAGTTTTTCTTACTTAACACCTTTTCGTGGACACACCAGTATGTCCACGGACAAGGCGTTGAATAGTAAAAAACTTCTTTATTTTTAATTTTATCAAAAAAACAACGATTCTTAAAAAAATTGCTAATTTTTAAAGTTACATTGGGATAAAAACATTTAACAAATTTTATACGCGAAACTCAGAAGATTGAAAATATTTTAAATGGTTCAAGAGTAAAGTGCATTTATTTGAGAAGATATGGAAATAAGTTACTAGGAAAAGTTGTTCAAAAGTGAAAGATAGTTTCTTATATCAATTTTCAAAAAAATTGGCCTACTTTTATTAACTTGTGATAAAAATTATTTTAATATTAATTAACTAATTCCAAATACATAGTCAGAAAGTATTGAATAAAAAAGCTTTTAAATGAAGAAAATGACTGCAGCACGACATGAAAACAAGGTTTTGGATATCCTTGTTTTTTAGGATAATTATTATACTTTTTCTATTGGACTTGCACTAAATACTTTTAATAATTAAAATCTGTTAAAAGTTTCGTAAACAAATAAAACTAAAATTTAATTTTGTTCCAGAATAAATACTATGTGAGAAATAAACTAATTATTAATTAATATATTCATTTAATATATTAAGTGTTAATTGTAATCTATTTTTTTTTTTTTTTTTTTTTTTTTTTTTTTAATTCGGGTTTTAACCGTGATTTCAACAGCGATCGGTCTTATCGACAAGATCCCTGTTGGTTCCTACTGCTCCAAGAATGAACGAACGATAGCAATAAAGTGTCAAAATGACTCACTCTGCATTGTTCGAAAAGTATTGTAAGGAACTCCGATTTTATTTAAGGATTCTTTTTAATTTTACTGGTACAAGGCCCATGGCGGAAATAACGACTGGAACAACAGTGGCGTCGGTCAGTTTCCCATTGTTTTTATTTCTGTTTTTAGCTCCTTGTATTTTTCGATCTTCTCATTGTGTTTCGTGTGTATGTTGTTGTTGCTGGGAATAGATACATCAATTGAAGTACTGTTTTGGCGTTCTTATTTACAACTATTATGTCCGGTCGGTTATGTTGTATGATCAAGTCAGTTATTTACCTTTATCCCAATATATTCTATACGCATCATTTTCTACAACTGGTGGTGGGTTGTACTTGTAGTACGGTTCTTCATTTTCTGGCGGAATTTTTAAGGATTTCAGGATTTCTTGGTACAGGATAGTAGATAGATAGATAACTTTTTATTATTATTATTATTATTATTATTATTATTATTATTATTATTATTATTATTATTATTGAAAATAGTTTTTTTTTTTAAATAAAACACATATTATAGTAAAATTGTTTTTTATTTAAAACAATAAATCATTTAAAACCCTTTAAATTTTAGAAGTTTTAGAAGAATCAACTAAATCTTTTAATCTTTTTTCCAAAGATTGAATATGACTTTCATCATTTTCAATTTTTTAGCTAATTTTATGTCATTTGTTTTTCCCCGTAAATGTCCCAAAGCAACCTTTCTCACAGTTTTGTGTAAAATCCTGCATAGGGTAAAAAAAAAATTTTGAATTTTCCGATTTAAGTATAATTTTCAACCTGTATAACGTATTTTTTTTAGATATTACAAAATAAAGATACAAGTTTAAAATTAACTGACAGCTAATATCTTTTAAATAAAGATTTTTGATAAATTTAAAAAATAAAACCACAACAGATGCTTGGTACACAAATGTCTTTCCTAATAATGAATACCTGCTTATATTATTATCCATTCCACCCCCATAATATGGGGCCAAGGACAAATAATAGTATCCCTTCAATAAAATAAGTTTTTTAAATATTTTTTGGATTGGGACTAAAAATTTTATTCAGTTTGTTTGCTGTCGCGAAAAATTCTTTGAAACCATTGTTGATCCATATTTCCGCAAAAAGATCCAGTAATGTCTTATGCAAATTGGAAAGATGTAAAAAGTCGCGATTTTTAGGCAAAGTTTGTAAACATAGGATTTAAAAGGAGCAAGACGGGTAAATGGGCAAACCATCATTAATCAGATTTTTTATAATTTATTTTATATTTTTATTATATATTTATATTTTTGTGTATAAGCAAATCTACCTCTGTAGCTGAATTGCATTTTAAAATTTAACAAAATGGTGTAATATTATGTTTAACTTAAATAATATTTCAGTGCAGGTACAATAAAACAATACCTTTATTACCTTTTTAGTTGTGAGTTACGATTGGTTTGTGGGGGAGGGCTTCCTTTATCTGGCATTATAATAAAGTGAATCGGTTGCGAACGAATTTTTCAATGATTGATTCAAATGAATCGATTCAGTAAAAAGATTATTGTTAATTTTGATTAAAAGATATCTTTAATATTGTAAAGTTGCATTATTATTGCTTTCTCTAATAGGAAAAGTGTCGTTTAGAATATAGGTTTAATTAAACTCCAGGCGAGACTAATATGTAATTGAGATTTTTAAGGTGAAAAAAATGGGGGCGCATGTGGCCCATTAAAATTTGTATAAACACCCACACCTCAAGGGGGAGCGCCAACAAACACTTTCCCACGCTTAAAGCGCACGTGGTCTTTCAAGGTCAATATGGGCGTCATCGTGCTGAACACCTGGCATGCTGCACCCAACGAAGCAGCCTCTCGGCCCCATCTGGCCATTCAAGGTTATATGACGTATCGCACACGTGCCCAATCAAGATCAAGGGGCGGGGCTTGGAGTGGGGGGGTATGCACATCTGACCATTCAAGGTTATATGACGTATCGCACACGTGCCCAATCAAGGTCAAGGGGCGGGGCTTGGAGTGGGGGGGTGCATGGGAAGGAGTGGGGGGATGCAGTCAGTATATTTGCTTTTTCAAGATATTTTTTTTACTTGGGGTTGGGGAAGTAAATTACTTGAAGTATTTATTTAAAAAACTTGAAGTATTACAATGTACTTGAAGTAAAAAAAAAAGATACTACAAGTAAAAAAAAAAACTTGAAGTAAAAAAAAAATTTCTTCAAGTTAAAAAAAAATTTAATAAAAAAAATTTAAGTAAAAAATCAACCAAGTACTCGAATTTACACGCCTTAGATAATCGTACAAACAAGAAAACAAGAAATACCAAAAACCCTGCTGTTTCTATTGTATTGCATTATAGCGCTCATTTGAATTGGATCCAACAGCAAGACAAGTATAACTATTACTGAGGGGAATTGGCTTTTTGTTCTTTAAATTGGTCTTGTGTCAACGTGAAAATTATAAGTGCTCTGGTCTGGTGAAAACAAAAAAGAAAGATACCTAATAGTAAATAAAAAAATAATTAGTTGTTTTATTTAAAAATCATAAATTTTTATCTTTTTTTTTTTGAAATCTTATTTATATTACGCCTATTATTTCTGAATTAAAAAATATTTTATATTTATAAAAAAAAAAAAAGATATAATAATATGTAAACATTTTGGGGGAAAATTATAACTTATTACCTCAGACGAAAGAAAGAAAAAAATTAACATTTCATTCATAAGTGACACTTTGTTTTGCCCAGACATTATCAAAAAAATCATATAAGGGGGGGGAAAAAGGTAAAGATAAAAATTGGGGTGATCAAGGCAACATTGTACGGAGCCTTGCAGTTTCGACCAGTGGCGTATGGTTTATGTTAGAAGTTTCGATTAGATATAAATTTATTAAAAATATTAATTTTTTTTAAACGTTCTAATTATGGTGATCCTTTTAATTTCAGTTTTTAAAAAATATTGATTAGCAACATAAATAGTTATAAAATATTTTATTCTAAAAATAACTAAAATTTTTTTGGTGTATTGTAAACAAAATTACTTTTCTCCTATAAATTTAGAAAATTTGGGGGCCACAAATTAATAAAAAAAAAAAAAAAACTGGGGATACTTTTTTTATACGGTACAAAAAATAACATAAAATATTAGATATAAAGCCAAAATAAAAAATTATCTACTTTTCCCCCAAAGATAATATACAGTGTCAACCATAAATCCGCATCAAATGGGAAAATTTTTCCCCAATTAATTCGGGAATTTTTTTTTTTGTCAAAAGGTTTTTTTTAAAAAAAAAGCCAAATAATGTATACAGGGGTGCCACAGATTCGAGTGCATGCGGGGGAAGTTGTTAATTTACGTAACAAACCCAAAAATCCATTTTAAAAAAAGTTGATAATTCCGGTATTTTCGGAGATACCCAAAAAAATAACGAAATTTGCCTTTTTTTGTTTTAATTTTTTTTGACGATTTAAAGAGATATGGAAAAACAAAAGATACTTTCTCTTCACTTCTTAAGCTCTACACGAAGAGTTTTCCCCGCACGACGTTTTTTTTTCTTAAATCTTAATAAATTTTTTAATTTTTTTAAATACGGCCCCGGTTTTTTTTATTTTTTTTTTTAACCCCCCCTTATTATTCCAATAACAAAAATGTATAAGGGTTTAAATTTTTTTTTTAACAAATATGAAACGCCCCTATAAGAAATATTTTGCGTTCCTTGTCAACTCATTGTCTCTTATGGAAAATATGTTTATTTAACAGAAAAATTTTAAAAATTTTACATCATTGTAATTGGGATTATAACTGTTTAAAAAAAAAAGCAATGAACAATTGAGTGCCGTATGTAAAAAAAAAAGTTGATGATGGTTTAACGAAAACGAAACGTCGTAAAAAAAACTCTCAACGCTGTTTTGAAAATTTTGGCCTAAAAAAATGTCTTTTTTTTTTTTCCCCATCTCTTTAAATAACGTCAGAAAAAAATAACGGCAAATTTGGGTTTTTTTCCCCCGGTATCCCCCGGAATACTGGGAAATTTTTAACTTTCTAAACGGCATGTTGTTGGCACCTAAATGCGAAATTTTTTTAAAAAAATTTAACCACTTTTTTTTTCCGGTTTCCAAAACCTCATGTACTTAAATTTGTGGCACCCTTTTAAGGATGATCCGTGATTTTTTTTTGCTGTCAATTTTGTTTTTTTTTTCAGAAAACCCAAAAAAGAAGCATTATCTTTAAAAATTTTCCCCAAAAATTTATTGGCATGTTGCAAAATATATTTTGGGGACAGCTAAAAAAATTGAAATTGAAATAAAAAAAACCCCTCTTCGTGTAAATAGCCCAAATTTTTTTTAAAAAAACATTCACGCACCTTTTTTTGAGTTTTTAATATAATTTTTAAAAATTTTTAAAAGATAGTTTTAATAAAAACCACAAAACCCCAAAAAAACCCGGGGGAAAGTCCGCACTACACCCCAAACAGGTTTATTCCATTTATCAACGGAAGGTTTAAAACTTACCCCGTTGGGGCATTTTTCCCTATTCCGCCTGCGAAATTCCTTTGCGGGCGGGGAAAGTGCAATGCGAAACGTATTTTTAATTAATAAAAATAAATAAAAAATGGTTTATGTAGCAAAAAAATTTCTTTAAATTATTTATTTTTTAAAGCCAAATCTAAGGGGAAACTTTTTTTTTTCCCATTTTTTTTTTTAAATATAGAACTTAAGGGCAATTTTATTTAGAAATGTTTTTAAAATTACTTCAAGCTGGCAACAGATTTTATCGACTTTAGTTACGCGTTACGTCCTTTTCCAATGTCTGGGCCAAAAATTTGTGTTTTTGAGTTCCTACCTTCATTTGAACGGCCCCGTATTTTTGGCACCAAAAAAAAATTTTCCCCTAATAAAAAAGGAAAACATCAAAATTGAAGTTAGGTTGTTCTGACTTCATTTTGTGTTAATGGAAAATTAAAATATTTCCCAAGAATAGGGTGCCAACCTGCCATATGAAAAACCCGCTTTTGACAGATGGATCGGATGCCAACGCCAACCCCCTTGGCAACCAAAGGGCAAAAACCCTTTTTTGGGGAAAAAACCCAATTTTTTTTAAAGTTTAAGGCCCAAGCGCTTACCCGAGTACGGCATTGTAGGCCTGTTGTCAAAATTTTTCATGAAATTTTACATTATTTGGGACATCGGATGCATAAGATCCTGACTTAAAACGGCACACTTAGCAACCCTACATGTGTTCCTAACTATAGTTTTTACTGACTGGCCTACTTTCCAATGATGTAGCGCTCGGTTTTAAAATTTTAGGAGTTGTTGGGGAAAAACCCGTTTTGAAAAGGGAAAACCCTAACTTCCACAAAAAAAAACCCTCCAAAAAAATTTGTTTTCCGGGGAAAAATTTTAAATTTTTTTTTTTAATACTTTTATGTACTTCAAGTACTTTTTTTTTTCTTCAAGTACTTTGTTTTACTTCAAGTAAAATACTTGGCTGGTTTTAAATTAAGTACTTTTTCACTTTACTTGAAAATGTAAGTATATTTAATGAATACGGTACTTGTACTTGAAGTATTTTTTAAAAAAAAAAACTTGGTACTTGTAGTTGAAGTACTATTTAAGAGTACTTTGACAGCTCTAATCACTACCTGATAAGTGTATCTGGATCGAAAAATGTCCAGATAAAAATTTTATCATAACTTAACTGATAAATTTTCTCATAAAAAACATTTTTTTACATTATAAATTCATCAGCAATCTTTTTAGCAAAACAGTAAGTCGGTTGCCGATATTTTTTTTTTGGTTTTTTTTTTCCCTTTTTTCTGATCATAATCCCAAAAAAATTTTTTAAAAAAAACATAAATCCACTATTTTATCGTCAATCTGTAGGTATCCGAAATTGCTTTTTAAAAAAACACAATAGTTTATCATAACCAATTAAACATCGTATTTTATTTGGAACTATCGTTTTCCCCCAAGGTAAACCCCCATCCAAACCGGGATGGGATTGTTTGGGGGAAGGAGCAGATCATCGGGGGAAAAAAAAATAAGGATCCAAGTACCAAACCCCGGGGGGTACCCAGAAATATTTTGGTGAAAGCTAGAAGAGTGATCATCTTTGTGATAAACGTCAATAAGAAAAGAAAACTAAAGAGCCAAAGACAAAGATTGGTTTTAGATTATTGATATAACTTTCCCCGTTTTTTTGTGTAAAATTCCTGCCCGTATTAATAAAATTTTTTTAAATTTTGCCTTTTTTTAAAAGGGTTTAGTTTTTTATTTTATTAAATAATAGATATACAAACACAATTTAGCATTGTGGTACTTAAAAATTATATATAGTGGTTTAATAGGAAAATTATACTAGTTAATATTTACCGGTGTTGCGGATAGGCCTAAAATAAACTAATACATTTGCTGATCAAAAAATACCCATCAACGCAGCCCCCTAATTACTGTGTTTAACTTAAATTATTATTTAAAAAAAATTTTTTAAAAAAAAAAAGGATTGCTAAGAAAAAATCACGTTCAAAAAAAAAATTGTGGATACTGATGATGTTTTTTAAAAAAATGAAAAATTGAAAAAAATTTACTTTAAGAAAAAAAAGTGGTCTTATAACTTTCAAAATGAAAGTAAAGGAAGCAAAAATAGATAATTCTCTGGATACAATTTTACTACGTCTTGGTGTTTTTGGGGGAAATATAAAAATTTTGTTTTTAAATTTAGTGAGTATATATAAAAAACATGCTATAGTTCACATGACATTTGTGTTTACTGCTATGGATTTGCACTAAAAGGAATTTTTTTAATTACATTTCGGTTTTTTGGAGAAAAAAAACTTTTTTTTTAATTAAATTTTATAGAATGGTAATTAAAATAATTTGCCAATTTAAAATCCGCCACACATTTTTAAATTTTCCAAATAGTAACGCCCCAAGAAGCATTTTAGTTGGAAGTTCTTAAGAACAGTCAGATTTTGATAAAAAAAGTTTAAATAATTTTTCCCCTTTCCTATTTTTAAAAAAAAGAAATCTTTTTTGGGGGGGCAAACAAATATTTATATTTTTTAAAAAAATATTAAGGATATTTCAATGAAACATTTTTTTTTAACGTTGTAACTTTTTAAATATTAATTTTCGTTATTTTTACCCGAATCTTTTTTGTAGATAATTAAATTTCCTACAACAATTAATTACATATAATATTTATATATATATATATATATATATATATATATATATATATATATATATATAATATATATATATATATATATATATATATATATATATATATATATATATATATATATATATATATATATATATATATATATATATATATATATATATATATATATATATATATATATATATATATATATATATATATATATATATATATATATATATATATATATATATAAAAATATATACAGGGTCCTGAGCCCCTCCCGTCTTATGTAGCTCTTTTTTTATTCACTTTAAAAAATTTTATATTTTATACAGGGTGTCGCAAAAAAGTGTGACGTCACGATGGTGCATTTTTTTAAAAAGGGAAAACTTTATATTTTTTTATATATTTAGGTACCTCTTGTTGCAACCCCTCTTCCCCTAAAATTTTGCTAACATGGTTTTTGAATTTCCCCGAGAAAAAAAAAATAAAAAAAAAAACTGTTTTGCACCATTGTATTTAAAAATGAATAAAAATACCCATAGGGCTTGATTAATAGAATTAAACAAGGAACTTATTAAGTAGGGTTATATCAGTCGCTTATATCATGTTTGGTTATTTCGAACTGTACGGGGGGGGAAAAATTTTGTGTCAAACTCCTAAAAAAGGGCCCTTTTTTTTTTTATTTTAAATACGACCCCCCTGTATTTTTTTAGGTCGTTAGATGTAGAATTAAAAAACAAACTTTTTTTTAATTATAACCCTATCGAAATTCCTAACACATTAAAAGTTATTCGTTGAAAACTCATTTTTGCATGTATTTTAATAGTAATACCATTGAATAAAAATGATAGGTGGCTATGAAAAACAATTTGTTGACTTTTGAGTTTCCTAATAACGTTAATTATTACCAAAAAAAATTTGGGTTTAAGTTACATAAATGTTAGCCGAAAGTTTAAAAATTAAAAAAATTTGGTTTATTTAACATTTAAAGGTTTTTTAAAACTAATTTTATTTCAATTAATAAATAATAATTATTTACGGAATTTTTTTTAATATGTCAAACTAAGATTTTGTGTTAAATAAACACCAATGTTAATAAATTTTTTTCCCCTATCATTTTTATTCAATGTTATTGCTATTAAAATAGATGCGAAAATGAGTTTTCAACGAATAACTTTTAATGTGTCAGGAATTTCGATAGGGTTATAATTAGAAAAAAAATTTGTTTTTTTTAAATTTACATCTAACGACCTAAAAATATACAGGGGCTCATTTAAAATGAAAAAAAAAAATGCTTTCAAATTTGAAAGGTTTTTCACTAAATTTTGGGACACCCTGTACAGTTCAAATTAACCAAACATGACATAAGCGACTGATATAACCCTACTTAATAAGATTCTTGTTTAATTCTATTAATCAAGCCCTATGGGTATTTTTTTTTATTTTTAAATACAATAGTGCAAAACATTTTTTTTTTAAATTTAATTTTTTTTTTCTGAAATTACTGAACCGATGTTGGCAAAAATTTAGAGAAAGATAGTTGACTACAAGGGGTTTTCCTAAATATATAAAAAATACACAGTGTTCCTTTTAAAAAAAGCACCATCTGACGTCACATTTTTTTTCGACCCCCCTTTAAAACCCAAAAAAATTTTTTTCTGAAATCCACCGTGGGTTTAAAAGGGGCCCCCAAAAATGAAAATTTTACAGTGAATAATAAACGAGCCAAAGGGGAGGTGGCGTTTTTTATATATATATATATATATATATATATATATATATATATATATATATATATATATATATATATATATATATATATATATATATATATATATATGGAAAAACTATTTTAGGTGTAAAGTTCCAGGCTGTGATTCTCCAGATAATCCTTTTTTTACCACAATGGTTACCAAATGCTATACCATTTGCAATCGTCCAGACAAATGTTCGATGTATATACCTCTTAACAATGATACAGGGCTAAATTCAAACTGTTTGGAGGAGATTTCGATAAGAACATTGTTGAACGATGCGACATTTTTGTGTATGAAAGAAAAAAAAGAGTTTTTGGGGAAGAGGTGAGTTAACTTGCGTATTAACTCAGTTTATAAACCCCTTTTTGGCCCAAAAAAATTGAATAGCAAACCACCAGTGCTATTTTTAAAAAGGGCATAAAACATATAGCGTAAAAAACCAAAATTTGTATAAAAAGTGGTTTTTTATTTTAAAAAAAAACCATACGAAAGCCATTTTTCCTTTAAGATTAAAAAAAATAGATTTAAAAGCAAACAGGATGTTTTTTATAAAATCTTATGAGTGAATTTTTGCAGAGACTGCTTTTTGATTCTTTACAAAAGCTCTAATAACACTATTGCGATTTAATTAAAATTAAAGCTTTTTTTTTTTTCTCTAAAAGGCAAAATTTTCCCCTTTTTTTTATTTTTGGTTTTTTTTTTATATAGAAATTAAGGAAAATCTTTTTTTACAGATTTTAGATTTTTATGTTCTATGCACCCCTTTTAAAAGGTAGTTTGCAAAAATTTTTGGGGGCCAAAAAAAACCTTTTTTATTTGCTTTGTAACCCGTGTAATATACCCCAACATTGGTTTTAGTTTTTTTTTTTAATTTTTCAGTATAATCTTCAGTGTGATGACAATTTATGGAAACTGGTTTTTTAAAAATATAAATAACATTGGACATTTTTTTGGGTTTAATTTTACTGGATTTATTTCGACGGGGCAAAGTATCCACTTTTTAATTTCATTGTTACGAAGAAACATTATTATTTTCAATACTCGCTAGAAATGCTTTGGTCCAGGTCCCAGGGTACAGATATATACAGAACGGGTGGTCCGTTTATTAAGGACCTATACCCGAAAAGTATAAGCTATATAAAAAACGTTTTTTATAACATTTTTATAACAATTGAAGAAATCTTTGATAAATAACGGCTACAAAAATGAATGAAATATGTTTTTTTAAAAAATTTCTTTCTACGTTAATATTTTATTCAAAGCAAATAATTGCTATTCTACCAAAAAAATAAACAATCAAAAACTAATTGTTCTAATTTAGATATGGAAGAAGATTTCTCTTAGTTTGGGGCACAGTACCATGTGCACTGATCGGCTCATAAAAGCCCTTTTAAGCCAACATACACGATATTTTTGTTTTTTCGATTTTTTTGGGGGCAGTGTTCGCATCTGGCAGCTATATTTGTATATTCTTATTAGGGAAGGGGACCCTTAGAAAGTAATATTTTGATAGCGAAATACTAATTTGTCCTAGAAAAAGGTACAGATTCATTTTAAGGTAATTTACTCGTAAAACGGCTTTTCTTAAAAGTAAATGGAATTGAAAAATAGGGTTAATAAAAGTGCTTTTTTTCCAACTGAAAAAAAAAAAAATTTTTTTTTCGTTTGGGAAAAGAGATATTAAGAATCAAATTGTGCATAATTAACATTGTCGATATCTGTCATGTATGAAAAACCATGCAATTATTTCGGAATATTTCGAAAACGGTTCTTCAGCCATTCCACGATTACGGACGGGACGCTATTTTGTCAATTTTTTTGTTTCATTATTTTTTTAGGTTCTATGTTTTACATTTTGAAATTTTTAGCATCTATTACCAATTAACATGTCTTGAGAGCGATTGAGATTTATGCATATTTTTTGTATTGCCTTTTTGTTTTACTACAATACACAATATAATATTGATTACGGATGGAAAAAAAAATATACCCTAAAAATTTTAGGCGGCATTCAAACCTTAAAATCTGTGAATTTTTTTTACAAAAAAAAACTATCACGTCATTTGACTAAAACATGTGTTAAGTAATTAATAACACAAATGGATTATTTTTTCACTTTGGTATGCTCAGATTGTTGTGAGAACTAAGAAAGCAGTGTGTTTACGGATGGGACATTACGGACGGGAAAATTTATTTATTTAAATAATTTACTATATTTTATTGCAAAAACTTATTAGTAAATTAACTTTTTTAAATAAGAGTAACATTAAAAAAAATTAAAAAAAAACTTGAACGGTTTCTATTTTTTTTGATAATAAAGTTCGTGTAACGCTAACTTTTTGCTTTCAATTTTTTTAAAAAAAATCGTTTGATTGTCCCTTTGGGGGTGGGGGATGTTATTCCAGCGATTTTTAAAAAAATTTTTAAAAAATTTTAATTACTGTCCTATCAACACAAATTATTTCAATTTTAGTATTTTTAGATTTTGCACATACAAAAAAAATTTTGCGCATTGTTAATTACTGTTTTTTTTTGAAAACACTTCATTCCAAACTAATCCTTTAGTCAAACCACCGATTGCATCAACGGCACCCTTTCCGTGCGACGGTGCAAAAAAATTCCACTCAATTTTGAGATTGAAATCACTGTCGGAGAAGCAAATATTCGATAAAGTATATTTATTTTTTAAAATTTAGCATCCGAAAATATGATTGCAGTCTCAATATTTTCTGATGTTTTAAAAAACGCATTCAAAAAAATTTTTTAAGAACACAAAAACAGCAATATTTTATCCTTTAGAAAGTTCATCACTAATGATCACGAAAGAATGTGTACAATTCTTGAACCATGCAACTCAAGTGAAAAGGGTTCTTGTTGATGCGACCAGTGGGCGGACTGGATTTCATTCTTGGGGAAAACCAAAAAAAAAAAATTTTCTCAAAAACCGATCTGGATAAAATACTTCCGGTTTAAAGGGTTTCTTTACAACATTTATAATATTGCTCCTTTGGGTTTGACTTTCAAAACTGGGAGCTTTGTAAGTTTGTAACTGTTTTTTTAACAAACTGATGGCTGCCAATGAACCTTCTGTAACTAGCAGCTGAGGACGCCCTACTAAACCCCCTTTCCTTCCATTGTTTCCCTTGATTATTGTGGTATTTTTCAACAAGCCATTTATTGGGATGAGGTTTTCCAAATCTTTTTTTTGCAGTTGTTACAATTCTCATTTAAAATACAAGTTTCATTTCATCTGACAACAAACTTCTTTTAGTAACTCATTTCCATAGTTTGGGACTGTGTTAGGATAATGACTATTTATAGACTCCACCAAGTAATTAAAGTTTGCGTGGTAGCGACATATGCATTCATTGTGAGGTGTTTGAGAAGAAAACAAAACATATTTCGGTCGTAAAGTATAAAATTTATTTAAAATGGATGCTGCCGTTTTGGGTATTT